>JAYJMH010057726.1:0-12647 GCA_036873815.1 Phacellophora camtschatica | reverse complement strand
TTCGAGCATGCGGCCTGTTGTCGGCCAAAATTTGGATGACTTGACTTCCGCGGAAACAATGTTGCGTAACAGCCGTGACTAACTAATAACATAAAAAAGTATGGCTGAAAAACTGTTAAAAATCACACACAAATTTCCTTCTTACATCCTTATTTTTGCAGTTCATCCCATCCTTTAAGCAGTTATCTGTCTCATCCTGCATCCTGTGAGGAGGATGGTATTTTTCTATGTTCAGTTTTTCTTCTTCAACAGCGTGCTCCTTCTGCTGTGGTGACAAGTCTGTCATTTCAGATGCAATAATGATGGCTCGCATCAACAACGGTAAAACAAGCAAAAGAATCATCTTTAACTTGTGCCTTTCAGTTCACCACAATTATGAGAAGATGGACAGTAACAGTGAGACTTTCATGATCAATTTCACTCCCGTCTTACTTTGAAAATTCAAAAGATCTGTTGTTGTTGTGGCAAAAAGCCTTTTTTGCCGCCGTCTGATGAGACTAACTACTTCTGTCCCCTGTGTTTGACTTTCGCCCTTTGTTGTTGTTGTTTTCATTTCTAAATCTAAACGTAGCAGCCAGTTAATCAAGTAATTATGTACATGGTCAAAAACTAAATCTAAACGTAATAGCAAATTAATCAAGTATAACTAATTTAGTCAATATAGCGGAGGAATATTAGGCGAAGGAGCGAACTAATGACTTTTTGTGATGAGTCCATGGATAACGCTGTGCAAGTAACGTCACGTGTTATGTATTTCATTCCTTATTTGGTATTAGTTAACATTTTTTAAATGTTTTCTTTATTTATTTAACTAGATGCTTGCAAATTGTAAAAGTGTTGTCGCCTTTTTTAGATTTGACTATTAGAATATTTTCTGTGTCACTAAAATGGAGCAATTTTAATGAGTTCAATAGACAGCTGCATTTGGCGGTGCCCGCTTGCATTCTTTGTAGTTTTGAAACAAAAGTAAAAGTAAACAAATATACTTTAGAGAAATAGATCTATAAAATAAGGGACTTATGACAGAGAGAATCCAATAACCCATTTCCTCAGAGATGTCAAGTCATATTCATAAGCCGGTCATAAGATGTGTAATCAACAATTTAGGCCATAAAAAAGTCCTCCCTGCTTGAAACAAAATTTCAAACTAAAAGTCCTGAAAGCATGCATAGGTGTAGGCTTGCACGTGCAAATGGAGGAGTAGCAGTATGTATGTATGAAAACGAGGCTTTGAAAGCTCGCCCGTCGATAGCTTCTTTTTTACATACATATTCATCATAAAATCTTACAATCAACACAATGTACAAGACGATACCACAGGGAGCATGTTATAACATAGCAACGATAGTTGTTTTGTCGAGTAAGATTACCACCCACCTTCCCCAAAATAGTTTACAATAATTATGTCAAGTTCTATTTGCTATCTGCATGGTGTGCTTACGTCTGCTCACAAACAACTAGACTGATCGATACTATACTGTCATCAGATACTCTTAAAGTAGAACTGTGAAAAGTAGACAAATAAACAGTTATTTGCGTTTGAATGAAATGAATTAGAAAACAACTATGGTTTCAGTACCAGTTGGGAATTAAAGTCCCAATATGAACTAATGCATTTCAACATTCAAACTTTTCTTAGGCAAAAAGACATCTCCTCCGCAACATTGTTTGTTTCTGTTTTCCAGTTGAGAGTTTCGAATTTAACTATTGTTACAATGTTCGCCTCTGTTACTGTTACGCAAGGAAATGATCTCGTTATGCATTCTAGCATGTCTACCCCTGTTTTTTCTTCAATTTGAAGTAATTTAAATTGTGCCACTTGTCGTATTCAGGGGGAAACAAGTTAAAACCACTGAGTATGAAACAAATAAAACAAAGATAGTTGTGATTGTAAATTTTAAAATATTGTCATTTTTTATCACAATAGAACACAATGTATCAGATTCTACAAATATCTTACTTGGTTTAGTCAAAGTTGCAGCCTGCGTGCAGACTTTACTTATCCGCTGCGAAGGAAATCCTAAGAGTCCTCTTAGATTCTCCTTCGCAGTGGAAAAGTAAAAGTAAACAGTCTCGTTCCAAGACCAGATATCAAATGTCGCTGCAAAGGAAAACTGCGCAAGTTTCTGCGTAGGAAAAACGCGTTTATACTGTGGAGGAACAAGATGCCTTTGCTGAGCTTCCATGGAGCCCAGTCCCCCGTTCGAAATTAGGTCAGGGTATCAGACTAAAAAGTAAAGTCTGCACGCAGGCCATCAACGTAGCCAAGCATTGTAAAATGTTATAAGTTATATCAAATCCTAATGCCCCACCCAACATAAGGTACTTCCTAGTACCCACAGATGACGCAATTACGACATCTGAGCGACTGCGTGAAAATAAAGTAATTCAAGTAAGTTTGCATATATTATCAAAACGAAAAGAGAGAAGACTGTACAAAAAATGTTAGTTATTTAGACTACCCTCAAGCAAGAAGACCAGTTATAAAATATAACGAAGCAATAGGATTAGTTGAAAAATACAAATGGAATGTAGAAAAACACTAAACAGAGAAGAGAATTAGATCCAATATGAGTTCAAGTGAGAGTATGACAAAGGGAAACAATATAATTTAGCCCTTTCACCCCGGAAAAAGTCATATGACCCATTGAAAAACAGCATAAAACGTCATGTTTTCAGGAGGTAAACGCGGGTAAACATTTACATCAATTCCAGATATTTCAACGTACGTTTATCATATAAATTAAGTTGGTTTACATGTATTACCCCCTGCAAAATAAAACTTGCATATGATTTGCCTGTTTAACAGAAATAAATCCAGGCGTGAAAGGGTTAAACTTCAAATAATGAACTTGAGAAAAGGTTTGTTCAAATGGGGCAACAGAATGCTGTGCTTTTCAAATCTGTCACGTGAAATGTTTATTTTTTGTCGTCTTTTGGAAAAACAAGCTGAAGAATTCGAGAAGCAAAGCTTACAAAAACAATTATTTTCAAAAACGTCTTTTTGAATGCATGTTGTGACCAAGTACTCGCACTTGAACTGGAATTAAATCGAAACACCTCTCTACACTCTTAGAAATCAAGGTCTTTGATAAAAACATTTGAAGTTTTTTTAGAATCACATACATTTCAAACCCTTTGATGACTTTTGAAAAAACCCAACAAAATGAAAGTAAGAAACCCAAATCTTTGCTTGGTTTCAATAAAGAACCATTGTACCTAAAAAAAACCTTGTGCCTCTTAAAAACCTTTCAAAAACTTCCATTCCTTAGAGTGTAATTCTCAAGCAGAGAAATTAAAGTGGGTACAAATGCAGTCGGCTTTTTAAATACAAATTATATCTGGAGTTTCCTATGCATAGTGTTCGCTATCTAGAAAATGACTGCACAATCCGAGAAATTTGCAATAATACAGGACCAATTTCTGGATCATTAATATATTGGGCACTTGCATTTGGGTTCTCTAGCATATCTTCAAAAGCTGAAATAAAAAAAATAATATTCAAACACTTTCTATATTTAAACAGTCTTGTCATGAGCAATGCAGACACTATTTCTTTGTTTTAAAAAAATTAAATGTTTTTTACTGTGCTGTTTATCAAAATAAGATGGCTTAAAAATATTCTCCTCTACAGAGGTAAAAACATATTCCTCCGCATTAGTATAAAATTAATTTTTTTTATAGCAAAAAGTGTCCACATGGTCTTATTTGAAACATTTTACTGCAGAACTGCAGAACACAAAGCTGCGGCAAAAAAAGCATTTATTCACAAAAAAAACGAATACCTTTATTGATTGTTAACGAAATAAAAGGTGAATAAAAAAGTTGTCCACGTTTGAAAAATCCCAAAAGCAAACATACTTGGTCGATCTCCATCTTAAAAACTTCTTCTTAAATTGAGTTTAAACAAAAACTATTGAGTTCTCCTACCCTTTCAAATTTCTTTGATCAGCCATTTTGCCCTGTTTCAGAGCTGTTCTGTAAGAAAGGTTTTTCGAAAAAAGCGAAATTGTTGAAATGATAGCTTCGAAATACTAACGAAAACATTATTGTAAAATATTCGATTCATTGGTTATCCTAAAAAGTTTTCAAAATAAAAATCGACCAAGAATTTTCACCTGTGTGATTTTACAAACGTCGACAGTTGTTTTCTTAGACTTTAAATGTACATAATGGCAGCTTAAAAAAGTTGGACTACAGACCGTGTAAAATTCTTGGATTCGTCATGCCCAACTGTACAACGGGATGTTCCATTATTGAGGCATACATTGGACTACGAAAAGATAGAAAAAGATAACAACCTTTGGAAAAAGAATTTGATCAGTATAAAGACACACATTTTAACAACACATTAAAGAAAACTCAATAAATGTTGCGTAAATTATTTGATCCAAACCAGTAAGACGCGACATTTTGTAAACAATCTGGTGCATGAACACTCGGATTTTCAAACAACCAATGAACGGAACAATTATGTGTTAATTACCTGCTAGGATCAAGACCAGGTTCTATCCTGTTAGTAGATTGGTCTCTATCGCCAAGAAGCCATTCCAACTTACAAAAAATAGTAACACTTATAAACATCATTTCATTTATTTTCTAAAAGATCTAATCTAGAAAAATCTAGACAAAAATCTAGAAAGTGCAGTTAAACTAATTTACAATATGTATATTTAAATGATATTCAAACTCAATGTAATTGCAAATAGGGTTCCATGTTTAGATATAGATCTGTAACTGAAAATAGGGGCCTATATTTACATCTAGTTCTGTGATTAAAACTAGGGGCCATATTTAGATCTAGATCTCTAACTGAAAAGAGGGGCCTATATTTACATCTAGTTCTGTGCTTGAAACTAGGGGCCATATTTAGGTCTAGATATCTAATTGAAAATAGAGGCCTACATTTACATCTAGTTTTGTGATTGAAACTAGTGGCCATATTTAGATATAGATCTGTAATTGAAAATAGGGGCCCATATGTAAATATAGTTATGTGATTGAAACTAGGGGCCATATTTAGATCTAGATCTCTAATTGAAAATAGGGGTCCATGTTTAGATATAGATCTGTAATTGAAAATAGCAGCCCATATTTAAATCTAGTTGTGTGATTGAAACTAGGGCCTGTGTTTAGATCTAGATCTCTATTTAAAAATTGCGTCCCATGTTTAGATCTAGATCTAACAAAATACAAAAATCAAGAAGAAAACAAATTCCAACAACTGACCACATTTTACAATCAATTTTAGGCGTTGTTTGAAACTTTGAAGCAGTCTAATTAGCATAATTAGTTTAATTATCTCAATTAGCTTTGAAGTAAATCGAAAAATTCATAAAGCTTTACCTAAAAATAAACAACCACACAATAATTCAGACTGAGAAATCTTTCCAGCCGTGAGCTGGGATAAGGCAATATTCCAGATGGTGCTAAGATTTCTTGCAAAAGCGGCAAAATCTAAATATTGGCTATCCAGATGGTGTAAAAATCAGAAATAAAAAAATCTTTCAGATGGTGTAAAAATCAGAATATGAAAACTATCAGATGGTGTAAAAATCAGAAATAAAAAAATCTTTCAGATGGTGTAAAAATCAGAAAATGAAAACTATCCTGATGGTGTAAAAGTCAGAAAATGAAAACATACAGCTGCCTCTTGGTGATTTCCAGTACATTTTAGTGCTTGTAGAATGTCTTTCTCTTCAAAACCCATGTCTAAAAGACTGCGTACTGCCTGAAATAAAAATGGACGTTTGTTATCAAGCATATTTGTAAATAAAATAGATTAAAAAAAACTGCTGTTTAACGAGGGGCCTCCCCATTAAAACTGATTAAAATAAAAAAATTACCAACGTTAACTAAAGATATATTAACTAAAAATATATCAGAAACTTATAACTGTGTATACACTTAATAATAATAACGGAGAGCCATTTCTCCATTTCAGAGCAGTTACACTATAAATACTGTTAAAAGGACAACTTGCAGCAGAGCAATACCACGGTCTCAGGGTTTATGGTACAAATGTATCAACAATTATCTTAACGTTTCTTACGTTTGAAACTTGACTATTTTATCGAAACAGCAAACAAGGAAAATAAATTAGCTACACCAGTAGCTTTCGCAATTGAATTCAAAATTGAAATGAAAGAGGCTGGTGGCGATAACTGGTAATTAAAAAAAGCGAACAATTTTTGGTGTTCTATCATTTTGTGAGGAAACAGCCAAGCAATCGCGACAATCGCCAGTGCGAACATAAACTTTGCTATCACGTTAATCATGATTACTGCGATAAGCATACACAGTGGGAACAAGGCTTTAAAATCTGTTGTGTGTCCGAGAGGCTAACTGTGGTGTGAAAATTTATTTTGTAAAAACTTGTAACTATACGGCTTAGTTATAAACGATTTTGCTACAAGGCTCCTTTGCCAGAATTCTTAGCGCAAGCTTCTACCAAGTCTGGTCAACACCTTGCGGTTATGGTGAGCGCACGTTTAATCTCATATGTAATTGTCAAGGGGATGTGCAATATTGCACACAAAAATTCTACTGAAAAAGAAAAAAACGGAAAACGGAAATTCAAAAAAGCAGCTGAAGGTGAGAGCAATTTTGTTTAGAATATTTATTTCCCCGAAACAAATTCGGACAGATAAGATTTGCTTTGGTCATATGTCATCAAAAATTCCATTAACCGCAACTGTTAATTGCCGCCCTGTTTCACAATAAAATCAATAAGCTAATCAAATTAAATTTATTGCGTCTGTGTCTGTGTCCAATTATAGAATGCTTATGTTTATCAGTCTATAAGGGAAAAACTCACTCTAGAATTTGGTGTGAATTCTCGAGTGCCTGGTTTCCGAGGCAAAAGTTTTCTTCTTTCGGGAAGATAAGTCAAAAGTTCTTCTTGTGTGAGAGGTTCATCGATATCTGAGTCGGAATCATGAAGTAAAAGCCAGTCCATTGCTTGAACACGTGACATCCTAAAAAAAGTAAACAAACCTTTTATTAAATTAAATCCTATGCTAATCTTATTTAATCGATGCTAATCTTATGTAGATTACTACCTCATTTTATAATCCTAACTCGATAGATTCCTACCTCGCTTTATAAGATATGGCAGATTCCTACCTCCCTTTATATAGACATGGAAAAAATCTCGATGACCATTGTTAAACAGCTTGTAAGCTGTGGATACCTTGCTTGTTTGAAATCAGGATCAGGGTGATTCACCAAAATGACATACTTTGAAGATTAATATCTCAAGTTACCAGGCACCAAAAATGTCAAACAAGGTATTTTTTGATTAATTTAATAATCAATGAGAAACATCGAAAACATTTCGTAGCATTTTAGGTAATATTTTTATCATTAGACTAAATCAAATCCGTAGCCTTTTTCGTAAAACCCGGTATTTTTTATCAGCGTATTATTCAAGTTACATAATGTTGAATGATTAAGGTTTTACTGTGGTAGGAAATATTCACTGTACAATTCTTACCTGTTTACTATAAGTGCCTTTCTAGCTCTGTTTTCTGGAAAACCCATATCGACAAGTTGTTTTAAAGCAAACTGCAGAAAATAAACAAATACATCAATGAACAATTTTAATACTGTATAAATATATATTCAGAGTAATTATATTGTTTGTATTTTTGATATCTCGTTGCATAAAATACTGTATTTTCACAATTATTCTAAAGAAAAATTAATACTTTTCTCACCAAAAATTAACTACACAGTGATAACAATTCAGAATCAAGAGACAGATAAACCTCAATGGAAGCAAAAAATGTGAAACTTCAATAAACTGACAATTTTCTCAATTCAGAAAGCTGATTTCATATTTATTTACTCAACCAGTATTATATCTGATTAATTCTTAGATCGTTAGGTGAACACAAACATCACAGAAAGCTATTAATTTTTATATTGTATATAATAAATAAAAAATTAATTGGATGCCTGTAGTGTAGAACCTGAGCATCGTTACTGAACATTTGTTAAATTAGAAAAAAATAAATATCAACAAAATCAACAAAAATTAATATGAATATCAAAAAAAATTCTCACTTGGTCAATCTCAATATCTGGTTCTGAAAATGAAAAATATGAGCAATTATGAAAAGAAAGAAACTAATTTACGATAAGACAAACTGAAGCTCCTCGAAAAAAATTCCAGACAAAAGTATTAAACAAACAGGCTTTCCGTATTTTGTCACTTGTTCTTTTTTGACAAAAACGTAAATAATAACAAGGAACTAAAAAAATTTATTGTGAAATTATCAATTGGCTATTTCAAGGTGCGATTTGGAAGTGCAATTTGTTTTTAGCAACCACACCCTTTTTGTCAGCAAATTTTGAAGTTGTACCCCCCAAAAGTAATTTTTAGTTTTCCCCCTGTATTTGTTATTCATTTCGTTATTCAAATTCCAGGATTTGTTGTTTTGTATCTCTTGGGATTCAGTCTAATGTTGACTTGAGATATTATTGTTTTGGATTTAAGCCAATGAAAATGCAGAAAATCGAGGTAGGTACCAGGGGGTACTTTTGAAACATCCATGTACATGAGGTTGGGTCTTACCATCTGTTTCCATATCACTATCATCTTTATCCTCAGAATTGACAGTTTGCAACAAGCTTGCTACTTCAACTAATGATGTCAGTATCCTCTTTAATTCTCCTATAAACTAAAAATGAAAACATCTCGTGAATGATTTGAATAAAACAAAATCAGAAATATATCTTTTATCTCTGGTGTTTATTTTAGTCTTCACTATAATATACCCAGTGTGCCAAAAAACATATCACAATTATATTAAAATACTCAGGGAAGAAAATTACAATAGTAAGCAATCTAGGCATTACAGATATTATTACCAATCAAGATTTTTTAATCAAGGTATTTCATTCCTTGGTATTTTAATCATTTTTCAGGTATTTTAATCAACTTTCACAGTAACGTTTTATTTTAAATTTATAATATAAAAAAGGTTTTTCAAGTTCGCAACGAATTTCTCTAAAATTGGGTGCATGTTCATAAAGATATGAAAGTCTAAAGCTCTAAATTCTGTCAGAGCAAAAACCATAGACAGGGCCTCTGTGTAAAATCTTTGTTGCATTCTTAACAGATAACACTGGTCATGACAGTTTAAGTTGTGCAATTAAAGGTTTGATTCTAAAAATCTAAAACAATTAAACTTTCTTTAAAATGTGGTGTTTCTTTCAAATAAAGTTTATTTTTTAAGATAACATTGAAATAGAAAAATTTCAGAGTTGAATTAATTAACTGTTGTTATTTTGTAAATAGATTTAATAAAACAGTGACAGATGTTTTTGAAACATTTGGTATATTTACATAACTTCTTTTTACTATTTCATCAACAGCATTGTTTAAGAGCTGCTTTTCTTGAGCTCTAATGTCATCATACCATCCAAACAGTTCTAACTATTAACTATTAAGTACAACATTGTCATATGATTTTTTAAATAATATGATGAAAATACATATTTCCCATTGCCAATGAAACAATGTGTTGCAACTTAAAATTATTTTTAACAAAAATCTCTGGGAACATTTATTTCTGTGTTCTGAATTTTCCATGCAAATGGTAAATATTAACTTGAAGGTCATGATTATAAAAAACTATTTTCACATACATCAAATAATACAGGCATTCCTGGAGATTGAGTAGCAGATTGTCCATGTTCGTCAGCGAGTTGTTCGGTATAAGTTTCAACCAATTGCCAGTCAACTGATTTACAAGATGCCGCCTAAAAATATAAACAAATTTCCGTACAAAGTGTGTAACAAATCTAAAATAAATCTTGGTATGTGCTGTACCATATTTTCTCTAGTAAATGACTCGTCTTTAATAAATATTTTATATTTAATATTTAAAATAATATCTGAAGCATTTTATTTATTTTGCTGGTTTTATTAGAATTCAAGAGGAAGATATTTATAATAAAATAAAAAAGTAGCCATGGTTGACAGGGGTAGACTGTACTGAGCCAATTAGTGAGATTGGCCTGAAACACATTTTAAATGTAATTCAGGCTGAAAAAAAGCTAGATGTTCTTATTTTCAAATAAGTGTATACATATGGAACTGAGATTTGAAGAAATATTAACAAAAAGTAAATTTAAATACCTTTCTAGATATAGCAACAGTAGGTATGTCTCTTCTCTTTTTCCATATCACAAGTTCGTCTGTAAAACAAAAAAACACAGAATGTCAATTTAACCCAAGAAAACATTATGTCTTGTTCAATTCCTATACAGATAATTCTTGAAAATGCCTGGAAGTGTCCCTGAGAATGATCAGGGTGGGAATTGAATGAGAAATTATACCATACACTCTTTTTTTATAAGAACTGCAGATGAAGTTTGCTGAGGCTCAACATTCTTAAATTTCTACTAGAAAAAAGCAAGCATGGCCTAGTGGTTAAGGACTCATAACCACAAGGTCGTGTGTTCAAATCCCACCAAGGTTATACTTGCTGCGAAAGTGTGAGGAGAGTTGCTAACTCTCTGTAATTCGAGGCAAAGGCAAAAGGAATCACGAGGTGTGGTCACATTGAGAGGAAGGACCGGGGTCGCCCTAATGGGCCCCCCTGCGCCAAGCGCAGAAACCCATACCTAGCGAGAATAGCAAGTGTGTGTGCCTGAAACTGAAAGGTTGTGTATAACATGCTGGAAACAAGTCATCTCGAGACTTTCGCGGGCTAGCCACGTTAAGTACGATAACTCAGTCTCAGGCAGTTGCGTGCAATGCTGCAGGCAGTCACAGGTAATCCCGCAGGCAATCTCGTAGGCAATGCTGCAGGCAGTTACAACTAAATGGAAATCAGCCTTTAGTTCTTTTTGGATTTTGAGGATTTAGGTTGGATTTTACCAGATGATAGAAAAATCTCCCTTTGCAGGGCTGTAACTCGAAATCTTCGAGGCTAAGAAGCTAAAATTGTGCTCAAAACCCAGGGGGGCGTGTCCAAGGAAATTTTGAGCTGAACTTATGGAGCATTGTATTTATGGAATCGAATTCCCAGAACCAAAAATATAGGACATGCCTCCCTACCCCAGGCAATATGCAGTTTAATTTTTTTGTTAACAAAGGCTCGGGGACTAGACATCAAGTGGCAATATAGACCCTTTTGATAAGAACCTCACCCTGAAAATGGTAATAGTTCCACATTGATAAGAACCTATTCAGTCTGTTTGTAAAAATGTAGGTGCTTGTTTGCGGGGTTTTACTGTAGAACAAATGTGTATTTTATTTCATTTTAGAAATCTAGAAAAGATGGCCTCTTGGTCGATCATTTTCAAGAAAGTGTTCGAATGAGTACATATCTTGTGGCGTTTGTCGTTCATGACTTTGAGGCTATCGAAACAGCTTCAAAACGAGGCGTAAAGGTAGGAAAATATCCTTTAACTTTCTTTTCTACTAAAAGAAGAGACGGACATTGTAAAACATTATTTTATTTTGAGAAAATTATTTTGGTATAATTACGTAAGTTGTGATTGACAGCGAACCCTGCACAACCCAATAAACTACGAGGAACCTCATGTCCAGTGGTCGGTGAAACACTATATCTAGATCTGTGCCAAATTACGGTTGTATATGTAACGAATAGTATTAATTGTCAAATATCTAGAGAGGGTGCATGTCACTTTCTCAACTATTATCTAACGTCGACCACTTCCAGCCCAATTTCAACATTTACCCCTAAATGAACCCGCAACTGTCACCCTACATACCCTAAAAATATACCAATACCACACCAACATACCTATACATACCTTACATACACACCAAATACCCTATAAACATACCTATACATACCATACATACATACCAAATACCCTATAAACATACCTATACATACCTTACATAGATACTCTACATACAAACCCTACCTTACACACATACCCTATGCTGAACCACCAACCCATTCAAAGCGTGGAAATGAACATTATCTTGACTATATAACACCTGGGCTTAACGTGTCATATACGTGGACATAAAACATAACGTGTCATATACGTGGACATAAAACTTCACGTGTCATATACGTGCATTTATTATGATTTTTTAAGCTTTGAATTTCAATTTCTGTGACCTTTGATTTTTAATTTTTGTGACCTCTGACCATTAATTAACGCAATGATGATAACATTTGACCTTTCATTGTTTTACTTTTTAGCTGAATTTTAGCCTTCGTTGTTCCTTGTTAATATATAATGTTTCCAAGTCCATTTTGTCCCAACTACGGATCAGGATTCTTGGAGCAAGTCTTGATGCTGTCACTTTCTGTATTGTTCTTTTAGATCCGTATTCTCGCCCCAGCTGACCAGATTCATCAAGCAGTTTTTGCCAAAGACACTGCGCCAAAGGCACTTGATTTCTATGAAGATTATTTTAAGATACCTTTTCCGTTGAGTAAATTAGGTATGTATTCAAGAGATTAAATGATGATTCCCACATTTAAGAAACCACTTATTTCATATTTTTTTTTCATACTTCATTTTAATGAGGAGGTTGACCCTTCAGTTAATTACAATAAATAATAAAACTTTATGACGAGAAAGTAATTATTATGGTCTCTTTTTATTACTCAAGGTGCATTATACATCATATCAACCTTTCACCCCGG
>JAYJMH010057715.1:0-12649 GCA_036873815.1 Phacellophora camtschatica | reverse complement strand
CCCTCGACATTTGCGCAATATTTTGAATTGTTTGTGCAAATTCTCGGGCTGCATTCCATGTTGTTCTTTAATATGGATTCCATGTTGTTCTTTATTATGTATTTAGTACATTTTATTTTTGGGAGGGCTCTTTGGAAAACAGCAACTTAGTTGAATGGCAACCCTTCCCATTAGTTAGATTTTAAATTGAAATTAAATGAAGAAAAGAAAATTCAGTCATTTGCAAAGGCATAAAAAGTCTTCTCATTTTTTGCTCTTTTAAATTTTCATTTATTGCAAGAAGGGGGTAAGTTGGGTCTACTGATGCTTTGCTAAATTCACTTCAAATCCAATATCAAATTGAGAAAAAAATGAAAATTATATTGCAAATGAATTAAAAAATCAATTAAAATGATACTCCCATGGGGCAGTACCACATGAATTGGATGTACTATATGTTTGTGTATGGCAACACGATTCGATAATGTACTTTTGTGCCAGTTCAGAATTTCCTACCCGAGATAGAAAAAATATTAGGTAACTCTTCCTCGAGTTTTAGGATTTAGAATTTATTTCTCATAATTTTTATTTGAATATGTTTACTTTCTGACATTTGCATGCTTTTAAATATAAGTAGCCATTGCAATAGTTTGTACGGATCATTTTTTATTTTGTCTGTGCACGTTTTCCAGGAAATATTTCATCTCGAGATTTGTGAAGGCTAGGCAAGTCAAATACGATAACTCACTTACGTGTAATCCATCATTATTCGTAATCAGTACGTATAATAAAAAAGGTAATCCTTACGAGTGATCTTTAGTTGAGTGTAATCATTAAGTGTAAATAAGCTGTAATCCTTATATGTCATCCTTAATTATTTGTATCCTTACCTGTAATTCTTAAAGTAATCATTACATATAATCAATAATTACTGGAAATCATTACAAATACTCAAATAGTAATCCTTACGTGTGATTTCCATGCAAGTTCAATGAATTGAATAAGATTTCTTTTGTCGTGTTTGCAACATCAATGATCCCAGCAGGTTTTCCGAAGCACCCAAAAAGAAGCTGCAATGACAAACATAATTGATGTTAATGTTAAGAGATTAGTTAGTACATAAACAAAAGTAATGTGCAAAACATAAACATCATCAGGTATTTACTAACGATAGCAATTGTTTTATATTTAATGCTAATTGTCAGTTGTAAAATTTTGCAAAATTCTTGGGTCAATAATAGCTTACCTTTGAAATCGAAAAGACTCACGCCATGTTGTTCGATTAACAACTTCTCCTTTTTCAATTTATGTTACAAATATGGATGAAAGCTCCCTCGCAATTATATTAAAAACCCTGTATTACATTTTTGGATTTTTCTCTTAACAGGGTTAATATCATAGAATGACAATTTTTTTTGAAAATATCTATAATTTCTCATCTTACAATATCCAACAGCAAGAAAATAAATTTTGCCTTTATCTGTTTAACTAAGGAAAGTTATTATTTTTCTAATTTCGAAAGAATCACTGGCTTTCGAAGTTCTACGGACCTCTCTTGGGAAATTAGATTATTGGCAAACTTTGTGAAAAAATAGCTTTTTTGGTCTACAGCTCTTTAAAAATGGTCCAAAGGTTCGCTTTTACATCTTATTTCTTAATGCTTAATTTTGGAAATATTAACGTTAAGCAGAAAATGTACAGGCTCAATGGGTTACGCAAGCAAAAGACAGTATTTAGCCTTTCTACGTTAAAAATGGTTATCTCGCCATTTTGAATACATATTGGATAAAAACACTTATCTTTGTTATTACCGTAGTTAACACATCATTATTTACCTAGGCTGCGTGCAGACGTTTTATGTGTGCTGCGTAGGAGAGAAGGAAAAGAGAAAAAGAAAGGATGGGTAAAGTTTACCTTGTTAATTTGTTTTTGGTCATTTGTTTGGTTAGTCAATGATTGATTGGAAAGAATTAAACTGCTTGGTAAAACAAACACTGTGTTTTTCGAAGCTGTAACACTTGAAGGATTGATGTATGTATTATTACCAATAGAATTTGGCTGCAAGGAAAGTGTATTATCAATAAAAAGATAAACATAAAACAGTCTCAACATCTCAAAAATGACTGATTCTACACAAGATATTAATTTCAAAATATCATTATTCCAATACATGTCAAGACCCTAAATTAAAATATATCTAAAAGGTCTTGCATATATCTGCTAAGCTCGCTTTATCGTTTTCCATGTTCTCCTCCTATTATATTTTCTTTCTTTCTTCCTACGCATCTAATTTTCCAAGTAGACGATAAAGAAATCGTACAAAAGAAGCAGATAGAACTGTTAATTCAATTCTATCTGGTTCGTTAACATTTAAAAAATGACCAATCAGTTTTGCAGTATTCATCAACATGTGATGTCATTGACTGATCTCAAAACTTTTAAATTAGCATCTTGGGTGCATTGAATAATTTTATTCTTGATCTGGTTATCAATCCCTTAATTAAATCATGGTCACCAACACGCCGTTACCTGGGTAAAAGTCTCGAAAAGACTGGGGTTGTGCTTTTGGATACTTTGTGGTTCATTTTCGCGGTGAAGTTGTTCCATTTTCAAAGCGAAGAACAGAACAACAACTAATGAAAACAATACAAAACACGGGAGTAATCAAAAGCCATAACTAACATTCCCCATTCATAACAATTTTGGTTGACATCGATCCCGCTTTGCTGTTTACAAGGCACACTAACAGCACAAGAAGTCAGGCAATATACGTTTTCAAGAAGCACTTCCGACTCGATGTGCGAAAGTAGGCCTACTCCTTCTGCAGAGAATAATAACAATAGTAATGAATTTCCACTGCACGTCATAAATGTCAGTATAGTAACACAGTTGAAAAATATCTTGAAAATTGATATTCTATCAGGGGATATTTATCGCTTTCACTTTGCTTAGACCTATATACGCTTAGAGAGTATCACAAGTATAGGCATTGTCATAAAATTATGTGACAATATAAGATATAGCTATCAAACGTTCAAAGAGAGATAAATTCAGCTATCTCACCTTAGTACCAAATATATTTGAAATTTTATGATACATTTGCCAAAAACCATATAAAAATAATTACTTTAAAAGGAAATTCATCGTTAAAAATGGATAAATAAAAATGTTACTTAGCTAACAAATGGCATGTACAATTTACCTGAAGACTGCTAAAGTAGTTTGACCCAATTTTTGGGAGATCAGCTATATTAGCAATGCTGCGTGGTTCCAAAACGGTATCTCTGCAATACCAAGTGTATATCAGATTGTCAGAATATCCATCAGGATCATGTGACAAATTTCCGTCTAATGTAATCTAAAAATCAAATATCACATAGAATAAAATTAATCGGATAATATCAGTAATAGAATCAGCTACAATATCACAACCTCTTTTTGTAAAATATCTGATCCGGGCAATCTTAGCAATTGACTCTATTTGATTCCCACAAACGTATTGTCAGTGAATCAATGTCGTGGTGTTTTTCTTTATAACAAAAGTGAGATTGCTCCCTTCAAAGTCGTAAACTTTGGCATTTTGTGGTGCATTGATTCTTTGAATTTGTTTGAATTAAATAATAATTGTGATATAGACAATAAACAGGCTCTTATTACTCTAGAAAAAGAGCTTTTCTAGTTTGTTTTTTCAATCTGGATTCCAGTTAATTTTAATTACATTTAAAAGAAAACATACACCAAAAAAACTTTTCTTATTTTCTAGATTTTTGCTTTTTTTGCTAAATTTGAAGATTTTTGCTAAAATTCCTCTCTCAAAGGGAGAGTCGAAAAGTCGAAAATTCCAAAATGTAATGTAATTGTATCCAAGAATTTGAAAGAGGAGTTTACCTTTTACTACATTTTATGAATTTTAAAATTTCAAATCTTATTTTATTTGGAGAATAACCATATCAAAATGTTGTAGAGAATTTGGTTTGCAAGGACCGAAATTTCATGCTTTTTCTCATGATTTGGATACTTTTTTAAAGGCGCTTCCTTGTTAAAATGGTAAGCAATACGCAATGTAGAAATGCTACAAATTACGCCATGCAGACTTCCAAAAGCAAATCCAACCCCAATAAATTGGGCGAAAACGCGCTTGATTGTGGAGACAAAAGCAGTATAAGAGATTCGGTTGAGTGAATTTTTAACCACCAAGTCCCAAAGCAAGCTTGTTATTTTAAAACGACTGGAAATATAGACTAGAAATAAATGATGTTTAACGCCGTTCGTCAAATTTCAGATGACATCCTTATTTGCACGAACAAGACAGTGAAAGAAACCAAGCACGATATTAGTCAATCAATATAGAAAAATCGGAGAAATAGGCTTAGTCTCAATGCCATTCAGAATTAAATCATTATTATTGTGTGCGTAATGGGTCTTTTTCATTAACCAACTTTTATATTGTATGTAAATGTCCACATTTTCAAATTAATATGAAAGCTTAGAGATTTGGATCAATTTCAATTTCAAATTTTGGACAGTTAAACGGGATATCAGATGACTGGATGATACCCCCAAACTCTAAGTTGGCCCTTCGGATGTCGGTTTATGTACAATAAAAAATTTTAGTCTTTTGGATCTGAGCTGCAGATCTGCAAGTGGAGGTGGGCTTTTGCGGTCAGTCGGTAAATCAGCTAATAGTTACAAAAATTGTAAACACAGAAGGAAAGTGTTACCCCATATCTGTAAACTGTCACAGTTAGAAGAGAAAATATGTAAACTAGTTTCAGATCCGATTTGTTCATTTCAGTGCATTCCTTGTCCTCAAAATATAACTAAAACACAATACACACATTTTACAAAAACATTTAATGAAACTTACTGTTTTGTTGTATGGAAGTAATACATTATCTTGCCCACTCAGAATTGCCTTCAAATCAGTATCTGTTAAATATCCTTTTTTGACTTTAGTCGCTTTGATTCCACCAATCAAATAATGGCCAGTCATCGTAACCTCAACAGAGACAACAAATTCTCCATATTTTACCAAACAGCATGGTATCATAAGAGAGTAATTATTCTTCGAAAAGACGAATTTTGCATTAGGAATGATGTACGACTGGCCTATCACTTGCAGCATTGATTGGTTGATAGCTGGAGCAATCCCCAGTGAGTATACTTGCCATCTGATGGAATAATTTCCACTAAATTCACAGCTAAGAGCGACGCTGGACAAACTGTAAGTTAAGAAACGAGATCGACGAAGATGAGGAACAGAGATGTTTGAACTGAGACCTTGAAAACCGTTAGAAATCAATGTGCCATTACCTGAAAAAATTCAAAAAATTATTTAGATTGAAAAAAGAAAGGACTTTCCAATTTAGATACTTAAAGTCACTTCTTAAGAAGCTACTTCTTAAGGAACGAAAATAGGGTAAGTCATTAAATAATTAATAAAGATGCAATGAAATTATCACCTGTTAATAAAATGGCTGGATCAGAACAATTTTTTGCAGTAATTGTAATTTCCTTCAGTCTTGAAAATAACCCATTTGTTGCATTTACTTTGATCTTATAAATGCCACGTGCATTATAAATGTGTTGTACCGTACATAAAGATCCAGTCGTGAAACAATCTAAAGCACTCGATCCTTGAGCCTTGATGCAATGTGTCATTTTAGGTTGGTCATCACCAAAATCTAACTCAATGCATTCACTGTGAAGCGGATTTGTTATTGTAATTGTAACAGTCTCCCCAACCTGTAATAACACACATAGCCTAGTTAATACGAAACTTTAAATGGCATTTTTTTTTAAATTATTACTCCCAGGATAAATTTTGTGGTACTCAAGCGACGAACCAAAATGCTCACTAAAATACACAAGGGTTTAATTTTATAGGTTTCCTATTTTCTTTTAGAAACATATTTCGAACGATTTATTTGGTACCACGGGTCGTCTTGTGTGCCGAATTTAATATCAGCCTCAACCCTATCTGGACAGAGGGGAGGGGGGCTAAATTAACCCCCCTCCTACATTTTTTGACACAACTCAAGAAGCGTTGTTCTAATGATTCTGAAACCTTTTGATTTTTCCTAAATTTAATCTAGGAATGTTGCAATGTGTTTGTTTACATGTTTACAGTTGTCATGGCAACCGGTTTTTGAGAGAGCCCTAGTTAATATATAAGTTGCTTCGTATATTTCTTATAAAAGGTGCTTTCAGTTTGAAACTTAGTCAGCATATAATTAGAGCACAGGGGCACATTTCGACAGTGATTTTTAGAATTTGATGACGTCATCATTGCTTCTATTTTCTGCCATGTAGAGCATCATTAGGAATTTTTCTCGTAGTTTTACTTTGAAACGTAGCAAAATACATCTGGACACGTGAGAATTGTACAAAAAAATCATTTCTAACGATTTGATAACACTTTTTTTGCAGCGCATGCAAGAAATTCTTCCCACAATTTTGTCAAATCATGAAAAAATTTTACATAAAATTTATATACATACAAAGTGGTCTCAGTGTCCTTCTAATTTTAATTTAGATAAATAGTCCCAGTGTCCTTCTAATCCCCCCCCCCCCTCCACCGGTCTGACGTTGGTCAAAAAAGCCGGGTACAGATAGGGTTAAAATCTATATCAGCAATAATGATACCGTTTGGTTTTAGGTTTGGTTGCAATGGAGCAAATCTATTTGATTCAATCCGATTTGCCCTGAAGAGGCTAGGTACTCCAGTGTGAAATATTAACTGTTAAATTATTGCATCTAAAAGTTTCCTTCCGGAATTACTGTCTTTGTCGTTCTATTTTCAGCACAAAACTTCATTGCAAGCATCCTTGGTTTGAACAAACAGTTTACAATAGTTGCCTTTTTACAGGAACTGCATTTGTCTTCATCAACCCAAGGAACCCAGCCCCCAACGGCTCGCACGGGCTACTTTGAAATTATGTGATAAATTCTAGCTCAAAAATTACATTTTTAAGGAGTTTTACATGAAAGCAATATGTAACCAAACTCACCACAGATTCAGGATTCGGATTTGTAATGACAGTAAAATCATCGATTGGTGAAATCACTGTTAAGTTCTTTTCATAAACAACATTATTACAGCCATTTACGAGAAGCTGAAATTTATATGTTCCGACTGCCGGAAAGCTGAAATTCAAGTACTTGTCACTAGTTTGTTGCGTTGCCACGTTGATCGTCCAATTATAATAGTATGCCAAAGCATCAGGAGTTACATTAGCAGTAAAAAAAACAACGTCTGATAAAGGAACAGTAAGGTTTGGTCTTGATACCAAGGCTTGCGGTGAAGACAGACTGAAGTTGAATGCAACATCAATATTGTTAATAGTCATTGCAATTCGAATTTTCTCATATGAGCCTGCTATCGCCCCATCATTATTCGAAGAAACGAGACTAACATTCTTAAAACCGGCTACTCCATAAAAGCTAGGCCCAACCAACACTTGCTCGTTTCCTTTAAAACTTAAACGCTTTGTTATTACTTCTATTGAGTCGATATATACTGAGTCAAAAATTGGTGATCCCTGAGTTAAGTTACGTTGAATACGAAAATCGGCACCATGGCAAGCAAAATCTTGGACACTTGTCGTTAGACCCAACAGAGCAACTGGTTGAACCAAAACAGTGATGTTACTGCTGACTTCATTGAGCACGTGACGGCAGACAACATACAGTAATAGCTTTGGGACTATACTATCTGCCTTTAATTGCACGCGGAAAGACTTTTTTCCGTCATAATACCCTTCGTAAGCCGCAAGTTCAGAGTATGTGTAAGATTTTGTAACTCCAGTAGAATTCGAAGTAATATTACAATGCATCCGATCTCCGGTTTTGAATTTTAAAAATAAATAAAATGATTCACTTGCTAAAAGAGACGTTTTACTTGCATTCAACGAGAATTCTGTCATGACTTCTGGCAACCTTTGGACTTCAATGTTATTCAAAGTTAGTTGAACGTCTGGAAGCTTGAGCCGATTCCAGCATGTCGCTTTTAGGTCAATATAAGAATCGCCTTTCGATGTAAAGTTATAAAACATAGAAAATGTTTTTTCAGGTACTGAGACTGTCTGGGATAGTAGATTAATTGGTGAAATGCTGACTGAAGTCTTTGTGGACGTTTCGTTCAAAGATATACTGCACTTCACGGTTGTTCCAGTTGCAACACTAAACTGAAAAGCCACCGAGTGATTTTTGAAAAAATATGGAACTTCCTCCAGGAGTTGTAGCTTGTATGTTTGACTTACCTAAAACAAAGAGAGAGTTAACCGAAGAAAGACTCGAAGGTAAAACGATAAAATAGCTATGGAAAAATTTCACTTATATGAAACACATTCTTTAAGTCATACTATTGTTCTTTTTAGTTTTGTCTTTGTTGAAATTGAAAGTGCTAGTTTTTATAACATAAATTGATCATGACTATGCTATATAAAGTAGATCTAGCAATCGGGAACATGCTTAAGTTGCATTGTGTTTACAAGCATGCTATGATTCCTCTGTATGCTTCCTGAAAATGTAATTTGTTCGTCTATCATATGTTAGTTCATTTACAACTAGCATTAAGGACTTTTCAAATAATTCTCAAGTGTATAATTTTTTTCTCTATAACAATTGAAAAACGTAAAACAATCAACTTTTAATATTCATATTCATAGTGGGAAAAAATTCTGAAAATCAGTTCATATACTTATTAATGGAAAGAAAAACATGTATAATTATTGTTATATACCTGAACAGAAAGTTGCAATATTTTTTCATCAACAAATACTGTCACTGATTCGCTTTTAGTAATACAAGAATCAGTATAATTAAAGATAAGACTATGCGTGGAAGGTGCAAGTAATCCTGTTGGTAAAAACAATGCCACAGTATTCCAGCCTTTACCAGCTAATGTGCCATTAATAAATCGTAGGCCATCCCAAAGGGCATCGAACGTGGTAGTCCAAATTGCATAAAAATTTGATGAAATATTATGCGTCGTAGAATTGCCTGTAAAAAAACACACAGTAAATCAGCTATTTCATCATAAATGTGAAAGGCAGGAATAGAACAAAATCCCGAATTATTTCTGCTCAAATACTACCAACAAGCTTCACACAGTGTATCTTTAGAGTTTAGTATCATTTAAACATTGTCCTTTTGTACAACCTAATCACTACGATACGCAATGAAATGATCTCCTAACCTTCAAGATAATCATATCATATAAACGAGCTTTCGGCTTTATAAACGAGAGAAAATATAGAGGAAATCCTATGTAAATGTTATTAGAGAAAATATGGTAAGTCTTTAAATCAGCTAAATTTGACGAAATCTAAGGACATATCACAAAAGATGCAAGTTCACCTAAATAGATTACACCGACTCCTCCGAGGTGCCTTAATGGATTGAACGTGACGTTCATTAACGATAAAGGACACGAGATGACAATCTTTGAAATGTTTTGTTGAAAAAAATCGTTTGATGCTACTCCAGTCACGTTGAATAGTCCATGAGAAAATTGTTTTTCGCAGAAATTGTGGTTGCATGTTGTAAAGTCACCAAAGTCGAATAGAATTCTGTAAAAAAAAATATCATAATATCTGTAAATAATAGACTAAAACATCATAAAAAGTCTCAAATATACCATACGCATATGCATTTATCAACATATATTAATCATTTTATACCTAGATGAACGTATTTGAAAAACAAAGAATAAACATATTTTATATTGTAGAATGTAGAATAAGCAAATTATGCCTAGATCGATTTAAAATACGAAACGTATTATAAAATTGTTTTCGTAGATAAATGTATATTAAGCTTATTACAGCTAGATACCAATTATACCTAAATATAATCTATCTACAAATACGCCCAGGGGACAGTACCCAAGGAAATCTTGAGCTGACCTAAAACAATAATGTAACGAAAATGCAAACACAAAAATACACTAGTTTCGCGAATGTTAAGATGAGGTTTGGTTCCCTCTAATATCTTTGAAATAATATTCTATGTTATTTCTTAATATTGTACCCAAAAATACAAATTTTCACATTTTTAGGTCCAAAACTATATTTTTGATGAATATTTTCAGACGTAAAAATATGTCATTGAATCGAAACCTCAGGCCCGAAAATATAGGACACGTCCCTTACCCAAGTTAAATAGTATTGCCCCCTGAGAAAATACCATAAATAAAACTGAAAATGATTCTGGGAAGTCAAAATGCTGCAGCCACAGAAGAGCAACATTTTAATGTCAATTATTAATCCCTGTGATCGAGTTTGCTTTAAGTTGAGTAAGTGGAAATCTAAATAAGTAGATGTTTTGTTAAATATCTACTTGGGTTCAATTTTATAGGTAACTGTCTCCCTACCGTGCATACTTTACATATCTATACTGATTACTTGCATACCTTACTTTCCAATTCATTTTTTATTGTTTTTTGTTAAGGTAGGTTGTCAATTTTGAATGAAACATTTGCTGAATGGCAACCTTCTAAATGTAACATTTGCTAAATGGAACACTTTCTAAATGAAACGTTCTCTTAATGGAACATTTTCTAAATGGAACATTTGCAACAAATCTAACCATTTCTTTGTCAAAATGAAAATCAAATTTAAGCGTTTCCACTCAGATAAAATTGATAAGTATGTTATCAAAATGTATTTAAACATTTTTAGTTCAATTTAAAAAAATTGGTAATCGTTCATCAACCATTATATTTGAAGATAAATCAGTGTGAAAAGAAAAATTAAGGTGAATAGATAAAATTATTTTTCGATGCGCAATAACAATTCACCATAGTGAAATAACAAGAAATCGGATAAACGTTAAAATGATTATGCTTACTTATTTATTTGATAAGGTTGACTGCTGCTCATACTAAACACCACATTTTTGTACGATGTTCTTTTATAAGGAGAAAGACCATAACCATCCATGTACATTCCTAAGCCAGTTATGGGACCTTGTATTATTATTTCCACTCGATCAACGGACAGCCAGCCAGTACTGTGTTTCAATCCTAACTGAATAATTCCGTTACCAGCTGAACTAAATGCGTAGGGTACTGAACTAATTATGTTTAGTTGCTTCACAGTTCCATTTGGTTCAGTAATACTGATATAATACCTGCAGCAATAAAACCATATCATTTGTAAAATGTGTAAATACACGTTTGCATGTTCAATATCAAAGCAAAATTCTATCGAATTGAAAAACATTTTCCTACTTGCTTGGAAGCCATTTTTAAAATACAGTTGCAATTTTAAAAGTTCCAACGTTGATAATAATTTTTTCAATCTTGTCAGTCTATAACTGTGTAATAACTTAAAGCATTGTAAAGCAAAACCAAACACAAAGCATTAATTAACGTAGCATGAATTTACTTATTTATTTATTAACAACCTGAAAGTTAAACATCAACTAAACAAATACATATATATACAAGGTATCTAACAACAACAAAGTGCAAATCATTACTTACTGATTAATGCTTGAGTTCGTGTATTGAGATTTTTCAAGTGAAAATTCAGTCAAAGCATTAACCGTGATTGATTTTGAAACGTTGAGTTTACCTAAAAAGAAACTAGTTATTGCTAAATATGGACAATAAATTTAATGAATGAATTTATAACAAAAAAGGACGTAATCTCTAACATGAACAAAATCAATATCAACACAATGTCAGTTTGACCACCACTTTAAATGTCTTATCTGCTCACCAGGCAATATCCCAGATATAGAAGGATTCAAATACTTAAATTTCATTTTTATACCGAAAATGTTGGACAATAAGTTATATCAATAGTGTTCAGAAGGTATTGAGCAATAAAATGTTTATTTTTAGTTCCAAGAAGAGAAAAAGAACAATGATGGCACTTTTGGCATCAAATCTTTGATTTGTCATTCAAAGAAAATACAAAGTCTTTACAAAATAGTTGTTTGCAAACATGAACATGGGAATTCAAACGCCAAAATAGCAGAGGCAGATAATTTCTAATGATAACAATTGAAACATTATATTGTCTTTTCTGTGTAATTTTCTTTCTCTTGATTTGTCGTTGTTCTCTCTTCGGATTGCGATGTTGCGCGTGCAAAGAGAAGCCAACAACAAAAACAGCAGAAGTAAGAAGACAAAGAAAAAAACCAAATTATTTAAATAATATGATAGGAAATTATCTGCAACTATTATTATTCCCTCAATATTTATTCCCTCGGCAATTAACGCATGGTCAACGCAGTGGTAACTAGTAAATTAAAAGCGCATTGTGTACGATTATAAATACCTAATGAATTACCTAAGTAACATCCATACAATTCAGTTCTAAAAACTTTTGCTCCGTGGTAAGTGAGTGGGTATATCCTGATTTCATCTGAATAGAAGGGATTCGTCAATATAAATTTGGTTGTGTTTTTCATGTCAGCAAGGAAAATCTAGAGAAATCAATAGAAACATCATCATTGTTATTCAAAAATATAGCAAAGTTATAATGTGCTATTTCATTTCTAAACAAATATTCCACTTAAAATATACGTCAGAGTATTGTAACTTTCTTACCTTACCGGATCGAGCAAACTCGGACTCTTTTGACTGGGGGGGGGGGGGGGGGGGGGGGGGGGGGGGGGGGGGGGGGGGGGGGGGGGGGGGGGGGGGGGGGGGGGGGGG
>JAYJMH010057704.1:0-12651 GCA_036873815.1 Phacellophora camtschatica | reverse complement strand
GTTGCTACAGGAAGCAACTATTATTTATCTCCTTTCTTTTTATTATAACATATCTCCACCCTCTCACACTCTCCACCTCTTTAAAAAAATTAATAAACCATTCTTGTAAAATAGCAATTAATAAACCATTCTTACGTTGAGTAAAAATCTTGAGCTTCTGTGTAGTCAGTAATCGGTTGTACTGTCCGATGTTATTGACGTCTTTCTTTCAATAAACAGTACTTTTTAATTTGTTCGAAGTTAATGAACAAAAAGGTCTGAAAAGGTCTTTTCTTGTAAATAGATTACCAAGTAGTCTGTTCAAGGGGAATCGATGCAGTGATAGAAAACAACCAACGATAAAACAAGAATGTTAAATATAAAAACAAATTAAAAAGCAGCAGTAGTAGTCATTCCCCATTGAAAGTTTGAATGCGGCAGTAATGGACGATGATATGTCAATGTGTTATGAATACGAGGCATCAGTCCGTGAAATGGCGGATTATAAGGAATCTGAATGGCATTAATAACTGGGTAGGAATATGGATTTCCTAACGTAGCATACTGCAGATAATCCGGTGGGCGAATATTGCGACGATGTCGTTGATGAACTTCTGGCGTAGAACTAGCTACGAATTCCGCCTGGCATTCGCTATCTTGTGTGTCTTCGATGATTTCATGGAAACTTTCATCTGATAAATCTGGTACTGTCACATGTTCTTCTACAGTAATATCCAGGCTAGTATGAATTTGACTTTCAGAATGATTTTCAATAACAGGTTCAGTTACTGAAGATGGTGTTGGTGGTCTGAAAGGAGTCAATGGTGGTTTTTCTGTCGGAATAAATACAAAAATATCACTATCATTATCTGAATCATCAGCATGTTCTGGTTGAGACGTATTTCTTTTATGTATTGCAGATCTTTCTTTATGCTTCTGTTCATCTGTAGATTGTTTTGATCGCTAGTGAGTTTGTTTTCCTGAAGGATCCTTTTCAGACACGACTTGGTAAACCGGCCTGTCGGAATGCAAATGCTTTACCACACGATGTACATGTTCTTCCCAAAATGACCTGAGTTTCCCTGGACCTCCTCTTTCACTGAGATTCCTCACAAGAACTCCGTCACCTTTCTGTAAAACTGTGGAATGAGCACGTTTAGCATAAAGTTTTTTTTACTTTGCTGCTGGTTTCCTCGAGATGTGCCATTTCCGCACATATTCTGGGTGATCAACTCTATTTTGAGTTGGTGATGGTTTCTTATTGAAAAGTAAATTTATCGGGAGTCGTGGATGACGGCCGAATAAAAGATAAAATGGCGAAAATCCAGTCGTTGAATGTTTGGTACAATTGTACGCGTGAACAACTTTGTTTAGTGAATCCTTCCATCGGGATTTTTTTTATTCGAGTAATGTACGTAATGTCTGATTGAAATAGATAGCAATGTTTGGCTGAAACGTTCTAGCTGACTATTCCCTTGAAGATGGTAGGGGATTATTCTGCAATGTTTGATTCCGCATAATTTTTCGAGACTGTGCATCAACTCATTTTCAAATTATCCACCTTGATCGTGGTAGATACGCATTGGGTAGACAAAACGGAGAATAAAGTCATTATGCAACTTGTCAGCAACGGTAGAAGCAGCTTTATTCTTTGTGGCATACGCTTGTGCGTAACAGGTGAAGTGGTTCATTATAACCAACATGTACTGAAAGCCACCTGCACTTCTTTCCAAATAGACAAAATCAACCGACACAAGTTCAAAAGGTTGCGTTGTGATAATGTTAGTTAACGGAGCTCGAGATGTAACGTTCGGTTTTCGTTGTTTTAAACAAGAACAGATTCGGGTGGTGTAATTTTCAATATCTGACCGCATAGGAGGCCAATAAAACCTTTGCGCGGCTAACTATAATACACGTTCAATGCCTAAATGTCCTATCTCATCATGCAATTCCCTATGAATGAAACGTCGGTACCACAATGGTAACACAATCTGATCAAACTCGTGTGTTTTTCTGCGTAATAAACCTTGAGGATCAATATATGATTTGTCCCATTCACGCATTAAAGCTTTAACTGGAGATGTCTCATGAATAAGCGTATATCTATCTGGCTTACGGCGTGTTTCTTTGAATGTAAGGATTTTGGAAATAGCCAGGTCCTGTCGCTGCGACTGTTTTATATCGGTCAAATCTAAACGAACATCAGTTATGGGTGCGCTTAACTCACTATTTTGTAATGTGAAATTATCTGCATTCGACGTGAGGGCGGAAACCCAAACAGTGTCATTGGAAAATTGATTTGAAATTGCAGTGACAGTAGCTTCAAATTTAACGTTTGATGTCTCGTTGGTGTAAGTCGGTATCTACTTCTCAATATATATAGGCATATGCGAAAGAGTATCTGCGTCAACGTTACTTTTACCAGGGCGAATGGTAAATGTAAAATTTGATAAATCTGCTACCCAACTGTGTCTAGTAGCGTTCAGCTTAACTGATATCATCACGTATTTCAGCGGTTTGTTATCCGTATACACGGTAAACGACGGAGCATAATATAAATGATTGCGAAACTCCTCGCATACAGACCACTTTAATGCTAGAAATTCCAGTTTCCCGGAATGCAAGTGATATCGTTTTTCGGCAGGTGTTAAAGTTCGAGAGGCATACTATATAACTCGTACGGTTCCATTTTGACGTTGGTATAACACTGCACCCAAACCGAGTTGACTAGCATCGGTGTGTAGTATGTATGGTTCATTGTAGCCTGGGTAGGCTAATATTGGCGGACTAGTCAAAAGATCGACTAGTTGGTTTAAAGTTTTCGCATGTTGATCAAGCCATTTAATGGGCTGATTTCAAGATGGCTGACCAATTAATTTCTTCTTATTTGAGTGCATATGCTTTCTTTCATACGTTTTGATTCTTTTAAATTTAATAATCTTTTGCAGGATTTTGTAATAGCTCAAACAATGGCGTTGCCATCTGGGAAAAGTTGGCAATATATTTCCGATAATAGTTTAATAAACCGTGAATCATTCGAACGTCTCCAACAGTTTTCTGTTGGCTTTCTCTTAACGCATGAATAGCTTTAACATTTGAGGAATCGACTTTATACCCTTCACGAGAAACAATATGTCCTAGGTATTTAACTGTGTTACGGAAAAGTTCGCATTTTTTTGGTTTTAATTTTATTCCATTTTCCCGAAGACGCCTGCGAACGTGTTTGATATGCTCAATGTGCGAATCAAAATAACTATATACCAACGCATCGTCCAAATACGGATGCAAATACCATCTCTTAGTCCTTCCAGGCAATGTTCCATAAATCGTTGAAATCCCCCTGGGGCACTAGAGAGCCCAAACGGGACCCTAACCTACTCATACAGACCCCAAGGGCTGTTATGAATGCCGCTAGCTGTCTGTGATCTGTGATCTAAGGGCATTTGTTCTATGTTGCTGGTGTCTTGCAGTTCGTCTGCAAGTATAGTAAAAATTTCTGCTTCTTTAATTTCGTTGATTAGCTTGGTTCGGATGTGCTCCCTACAACATTCGATTATTTCATTTTGAATTGTTTTAGAGCGATAAGTTGCGTTCTTTGGCGCTGTTTTCAAATGTTCTTCAAGCACTTTGTGTCCACTATCGACTCTGAAATCAAGAAGTGCTTGGAGGTTTGCTTTATCATTTCCAGAGGCCAAATATTTGGAGTCATCTCTTGTGTGTTTACTGCATTTTTCATTGTCAGAACTTTCTCAGTGCATTCATTGACAGGCAAGGTTTTTCTCTCCATTACATTGCGAATATCCTCCAGTGCCAAAACTGAAGATCTGTGGAGTGGTGAGCTTTTCTCATGCTCTCTTACTTTTGATGCAGCACTTGACCAACACGTCAGTGGTTCATTGAGTAGCTTTGTCAGCTTCCCACTGTTGTGTCCACTCTTCATTCTGAGCAAGGAGCAAGGAACCCAAAAGCAAACATCGAGTAATTTTGAATATACCATCCAAGGATATTTTTCTAACATCTCATATGTGCATTTCTTTTGCTTTGCTCCCTCCAGGTTTGTTGGAAATTTGAAACATTTATCAGGTTTCCAAACATTTTTCATGACATTGTAACGTTCTGAATTGTCAGCAACTTTGTAGATGAGTCCAAAGTCTTTTGCGTCCACCTCATGTTCATTGTATATGGGGTCCCCTTTTTTGTAATTAGAGTTATTGGATGCTGCTCCTAAATTCAAATTTTCGCTTTTTATCCGTTTTGTGATGGCTGCAAAATCTGATGGTCCAGATTGCACAAACGCTTTTTGTCAGCTTCTAGAGCACTGTCGTTAAGCTGTTGATCTTCTTTTCCAGAATAGGAGTCATCCGCATGGGTAGGTGGTATCATTGGCACAAAACGTATTTTTTTTTGGAACATCGCAGAGCATTATGGGAAAATAGAACAAAATGGTCAGGCTTGGCGTTTTTGCTGTTTGAAAACCAAAAAAGATAAATGACGCCATTTTGACATGCATCCCTAGGTTTAAATTGCAATTCATCATTTTTACTATATTTAGTCTGGTATTCCCTCGATAAAACATAGACATTTTACGACAGAGAACTGACGACAAAGCATCGACATATTAAATTCACGAATCAAAACATCATCTGCTACATTTCATGTTTGCAGAAATGGGCGCCTCCTGTTTCGAATAGATTCGTCAGCAAGGCATGTTTCAACAGCATGAACGAAAACGCTATGTACAAGGTCAATATCATAACGTATTTCAGTGGTACTTTTTTGGCTTGCAAGAAGAACATGTTGGCGTAATTGGAGTGCTCGCATTAAGAAACTGGGGGCGACTCACTGGGCTTTTGCACTATATTCGTGAGCTCTTGGTAAGCCTCACTCGCTCTAAAATCAAGCCTGTAATACTTTCCAAATAAGATTTTAAATCCAAAGCAGGGGAAACTGCATTTATGATTGCGTCGACTATTTCATTTTCAGAATATCCCTTGTTCACAGCGCTTTCGATTTGTTTACTTAAACTTTTAAAAGAAATACTATTTTTATCATTGGAAATGATACCTTAGCTTTTTAAATATCTGAACCTCAAAATATTCCCGGCAAAAGCATTTTGGTTTTGAAATAAAACAGGTTTGATCCTTTCTTTTTTTACCCTCAGGTTTTGATGGGGATGGTTTGGGTACAGAACTGGGTAAAGGGTTGGGCATGGGACTTGTTGAACGATGGGGTATGGGGTTGGTCAAGGGACTACTTGAGGGAGAGGTAATATCCTGTGCAGCTTGACAATTTTTGATTTTATTTCCATTGTCTTCTTTTCATGAATTTTGAGCATTTGAATAAATTGTTCTTCCAAGTTTTTACATTCTTCTTTTGCAATAGCCAACAGCAAAAATTCCTGTCTCCTTCATCATCTTCATCTTCTGGTTGTTGAGCTTGGGTTTGGCCTTGTTCTACCTCGTCCTCTGTTATTTCCAACGGAGGCGGTGTGCCAGCAATGTAAGCTTGGATATCTTCTAAGTACGTGGAGATTCACTGATCTGGACTATCTTCTTTTTCTAACACTTCCAACCACCTGTCTATTTCTGTTCTAACTTTTCGAATGATTTGTAACTGCGAAGTGCCATCAAGAACTCCTTCTATTGCCAAGTAATCTGACAAACTGTTCAGCTTTTCAATTGTAACCTCGTACAGTTTAGACTCGATCAAGACCTGTAGCTCCTCTGCCATTCTACTGAGCTCAACCCTGGCTACCTTGTCACTTATATCTTTTATACAAACTGCAAAATTACTTTCTCTTCTCAGTTACCATTTAATAAAAGTGGGCTAATTTCTGTTTAACGGACCAACAACTATCCATTCCAAGGTGTGAGATCTTCACCAATAAATGAAATAAACTACCCTCTACTACCAAATTGTCAGTCCTAGGACTGAACAGCGTTGTTAAAACTTGAGAAAACGAGCAAAAAACTATATTCTTCAGAGATAATTAAAATTATATACTTAAAATTCTGTCATCCTTCGATCTCAAAATCTCAATCTCCTTCCGTCAAAACTCATGAAAGTTTTTACAAAAAATTCAGTCCTGTCCTAAACAGGGGTTATGTTGCTACAGGAAGCAACTATTATTATTTATCTCCTCTTATTTTATTTTAACATATCTTCAGCCTCTCACATTCTGTCATGTCAAGGAAAAAAAAAGTCGTGATAGAAAAAATAAATTTAGAAATAATGGTCGCTATATGTTCCGTAACAAAAATAAGTGATAATAAGGTAACCTGCTGTTGCATTTTAAAAAAACATTTTTAACAATGATGTCAGTAACAGAACTTTTCTAAAGTAAAAATTTATCTTTCATATCAGCTGCAGCTGGAGGAATTCTAAGGAATTCCGAAAAAATTTTCGTAAAAGATAGTTATTTCTCAAGCAAAATCCATATTCCAGTAACCACTTTCTGGGTACTTAGCAATTCCTCTTTAAATTCTGGAAAAGATTCGTAAGTGATAGGCACCTCCAAAGTTGGCCCACAAGTTTGCGCGATTATTCTTCCCTGCAGACCACTTTGACTTGTAAACAAAACTGCAATTTTGTCAACGCAGATAGTGTCTGCCCCAGTAACATATCGCATGAATAAAAGGAAGTTGTCTTTTCTGAGAGTCCTCACGAACTCTCTCAAGAACTGTAAGCTTTTCTTTTCACGAGCACTTTGTGGGTCAGCTTCCAGTAATTGCTGAATTCTACGTGCAGTTGGAATTGTTTTTGCGTATATGCCATTCAATTCTTCCACGTCTGACACAAACCTGCATTCTCTAAATACCTCTTCCCACGCCTCTTAAACATAACAAGGACGCTGGTCCACCCTGCGGCAATCGCCTTGAAGTGATCCACAAGTTCCTCATCATCACCTGACAAATACAGCTTCTCCTTCAACACAGAAGATTTCAGAATTTCGCAGTCAGAAGCTGGTATGAACAGGGCCGTTTCTAGACATTTTTCTAAGGGGGCGGGTGTAGGACCGTCATTTTGATGACAAAATGGGCATGGTTCCCTTGATTAAGGAATATATGTTTGGAAGAGAAGAGTTCATGAATATTTTCAAGGCTTAGTGAAGCTTAGCAAACATTTATTCTTTTTTTAGACGATCACAGAACGTCAAACTAACAAAAAACTAAATACATTGTTAGTGTTATCACATATCAATGTTTCTAGCTATTCAGTTGGTTTTAATTCGGCGGGTTTTCAATTTTGCCCAGCAAGCTGCAACTGAATCTATATTTACAGCATCCTTCATGTCTTTTCACATGACATGAGCATTTACAAATTTAAACGATCATCAGTCATACAGATGTTAGTTCTTTGCCAATAGCTTTCAACAATTGGTGCATTTTTGGGGAACATTTGTACAAGATCGTTGACTTCTTGCATGGAATGCTCTTGCTCTTTCAATGGTGGCTGTAAAAGTGGTTTTATTCTTTGAAGACAATGGGCTAGAATATCACGATATTGCTTAATTTTGACATGAGAACTTCATTGAATTCTTTCCTGAAGAATTGAAAGATAGTCATCGTTAATTGCGTATTCGGATTATCGTCAATTCTTCTTGGCTGCCTTTTGATACGATGTTTTCGCTGAAATTTTGCAATTGGGTGTCCTTCCAATTTTTCTGTAAAATTAATGCCTGTTTGAATTTCATTCTGCATTGCAATGTCGTTTGCACGGATCTTGATCATGTTTTCTACTGTACTTTCTACAATATCTAAAGCGTCAATCACATTCAATTGTTCCGACTGAAGGGCTTCCGTCATTTGCTTTGTTTTGGTCATGATATTTTTCATGAACACAATTGGTACTACAAAATCGACGTGCTTGGCATGGGATGTATGGCACAACCTGGCCTAACCTTTCTTGTAATTTTTCTGAGCACCATTGAATCTACCATACATGGATGCGTCAAAATTGTATGACTGAAAGCATAGTTCGTCCGTGTTTAGAGTGTGAGTATTCAGCACATCAATAATATCCTTTGCTGTGTCATCGCCGATCTTCGAAGTCGCATGTTTCATGGCTAAGAGCCGTTCTTTTGGTATTCCGTCGGTGCCAACGAATCTGCAAACCATGGTCATTTGATCAAATTTGGTCAGATCTCGTGTTGTATCTGCTGAAACACCAAACATCCTTGCTTGCTTAATGTCCTTGATGACTTCGGAGACATGTACTTCGGAGATTTTGGAGACATGTACGTGACGTTGCGTGCTCTTGAAGAACGACTGTTCGACCAGGTGTCCAGCAATCGACAATAGCGAGAAACCAAACAACGATTCGATTGAAATTTCCATTCTGCTCTACTTTTTCATCACCATGGAATGCAATATCTTGGCGTGCCAATGTTCCAAATAAGATTTTAAATCCAAAATAGGGGAAACTGCATTTATGGTTGCGTCAACTATTTCATTTTCAGCATATCCCTTGTTCACAGCGCTTTCGATTTGTTTATTTAAACTTTTAAAAGAAATACTATTTTTATCATTAGAAATAATACCTTAGGTTTTTAAATCTCTGAACCTCAAAATATTTCAGCAGAAGCATTTTGGTTTTGAAATAAAACAGGTTTGATCCTTTCTTTTTTTATCCTCAGGTTTTGATGGGGATGGTTTGGGTACATAACTGGGTAAAGGGTTGGGCATGGGATTTGACTTCCTGAGTAAGACTACCTGTCTTACTTCGTCAGCCAAGAGCATTATCATCTCATTTTGAGATTTTGGAGAAATGTACGTGATGCTGTGTGCTCTTGAAGAACGACTGTTCGACCACGTGTCCAGCAATCGACAATAGCGAGAAACCAAACCAACGATTTGATTGAAATTTTCATTCTGCTCTAATTTTCCATCACCGCGGAATGCAATATCTTGGCGTGCCAATGTTCTAGTTATATCCATCAAAATCTTTACGGCTTCCATATCTTCTAGCATCTGGGCTTCCCTTTGGATTTTTGCTTTTTGCAGTGACTTATTTAGCATGATGTTTGCATTTTGCAGTGACTTATCTAGCATGGATCACAGAAGCGTGCATATGACATCAGTGCTGCTTTATGGCTATCGAAACTGAAATTACCTGACCAGTTTCCTTTCTTGGCTTTTCCTCGACTTTTCATTTACTCCAGGTCGAGACACCTTCCTCTGTCCATGCTTTGTCTTGATTTTGATCTTTAAATAAACAAAAGATAAAGCAAAATGCTTCAACTTTTGTTACACTATATTCCAGATGAGGATATTCTTCGTACCATTTTGAATTGCCTCTGTTTGTGGGCAGGAATTTCATTATTCTGTGCAAATCTGGCAAGCTTTGGTTGAAAAGGACCTTTCTGTATCAGATACTTTTTCTGGCTTTCATACAGAGTTTGAAGATGTAATCCGGGGTCGCAGTGTGTAATTCATTAAATGGTTTTTCAGGCTCTACCTTCAGCTGACTCTCGCATATTCCCAGTTCTTTTTTTTATGTATTGCAATGGATTGACGCATAATTTTGGACAACTGTTGCAAGCTCAATGCTATTTACGAGGAATTCCTTTGACTTGATTGTTTCTGCAGATTTCTTTACTTTTAGCAAATTTGAAGCTGTTTCTAAATTGTTCAAAGAAACTCTAGTGCCCCCACACAACTCAATAACGTTACTTTAGAGTCAGCTGGTTTAAATTGACCAGACACAGACAAAAAATACACATGAACCTCGGTTTTAAAATGAACTTGCGCGCACATGAAAGATTTTTCCTCTATGCTTCTCTGTGGCAGTTCTCCTTACTTCACATCCTTTTTCATGATTTGCTTCTTGCGGCAGTTCTTGATCTTTACTTACAGTTACCTCATTATTTTGCTTCTGTTGAGCAGCCATCGAAAATGGGTTTTTGGGGGTACCAAATATTTTGTACGGAATATTTTTATTCTTTATCAGTAAATTTTTGTGATGTAATTTTACTTTTTGTTGTGTAATGTTCGATAATCATCATCAAATGTTTGATTGCATCCACGTACAAGACATTTCAATTTGTTTCTCTTTCTTTTTCTCGTGCTTGAAACAGGTGTGTCGCTCATTTTGTTGCATATACAAAATGAATCCAATCGGAACCAAACCAGACCAAATTCTATTGTTACCCACACATTCAATACGACCGCAAGAATGTAAATTAATATTGATCTGTTGTTAGGCAAATTTTGGGTGCAAATCAAATTGCATATGTTAAAATTCAAATCCAGTGACCCTAGGACCCCTGAGACCCCTATGACCATAAAGTACTAAAGATAAAAAGCTGCAGCAGGTGCTGCGACTCCACTAATCTTTCGGTTCCTGGAATAAACAAAATTTTAACAATTTGACCACAAAGATTCGAAACGCCAATTCTTCAAATAACCTCAGATTAGTAAATATTACTATCTTACTATCTTCGCAAGGCGATGCACGTGGGCAAACAGAGGCAAGAAACATAGCTGTGTTGCCACATAATGCACTGCAAGAAATTGTGTCATAAATACCAAGGGTAGAACAATGATCGAAATTGCAATAAAACAACAACAAAACCAGTAAAGCTTGAGGACGTAAGCAAGGACAGAGAATGGCCGAACATTTTTTCTCAGAGGAGACGATGTGTGAATGGATACACGAAAACACCCTATTGTTGCCCGCCATTGATTTATTTCAACCGTCATCATCAAAAGGAAGACCTCCTGCTGGTCTTAGGGGGCAATAAGCGACAATGCAACCACCATTCACCCATTCTATAATAACAACACATGTACCAAACAAATTGAGGACACTTCCACAGTACAAGTATAACACATAAGCCAAATGAAAACAATCAACGAATACATACGAAGAATATAATGAATCATAAAAAGGATGTTAGGATGCACAAGTTTGCGAAATCCATGAAATTATCAAGGCACCACGTTCGTTGTTGTTGTAAAGCTCCTCTGGGAAGGGCTTTTGTAATCATTGCGATATTTAAGTTTATAAACAACTAATGCGTCGATAAACTTTGGCTTCAAAATATTTGGATATCGTGGATATTTTTATAATTGAGAATAGAGACCCCCGGGCGATGAAAAGGAAAATTAAAATAGTGATGGAGAACATAACCTGGGAATCCCTACCAAATATTAAGAACAACAAATCCCCCGAAACTCCTAATATCTGTGCTGCCAATGAAATCTTGATAATGATAAACACGCAAGAAAAGAAATTATAATCATACCAAAACCCAATGTTTACGAATGCTATCATTCCGGGCTATAGGATTGTCAATCATCTTAAACTATCCCGCATTTCGTGTAGCTCTCCTTCGAATCATCAAGGGAGAGAAGATAGATAAAACAGTCTAATGTTATCGAGCGAGTAGACTAAAATTAGGATTCCAGGGCAGTAGACTCGTCATCATCGTTAGAATCATCTTGTAAATCATTGAGACTCTCATCTAGACCACCAACCGAATTGAAATAAATGAATTGGCCAGATTGTAATTTTACAGCCAAATTGCAATTGATATCACAAAAAACAAAATCAATTGACGGAATTCCTTTTGCAAATTTTTTCGCTTCATTCAAGATGGATAATTTTCTTTTGGTCAAGTCCAATCGCACCTTGATGTCATTTTTCACCTTTGCTCTGTTGCGATAAAACAGTGTCCGTTTCCCGAATGATTTAAATTTCACAATTATCTGCTGGCTCACAACTCCATTATCGTCAGATCTCTTTGAGCCAATACAATGAGCACGATCGATGTCATCGGGATTCAGGCCACACTTCATGTCGTTCATGATCTGTTTCACTTTCTTTTTGGAATTCTCTTTTCCGCCTTTCTTTAGCAAAGAAACATTAACAATACGAAGGCAAGCGCGTCTACTGTATTGCTCATTATCATCTGTTTTTTTTTGTGAAAGTGTTCCAGGACTACCATTGAGAGTAGGACTACCATTGTTCCAGGACTACCATAGACAAACGAGACATAAAGTGAGGAAAAGGAAAAGAAAGGACAAGGTGTTTCATAAAGTATGCCATGAAACATTAGCTCTGTGTCTGGGAGTTGAATGAAGGTATGATATGCCTTGGCTTTCAATCAATAATAAAAAATGGAGGGGGCGGGGCAGTCAGGACAATATATTTGGTAGAAATTTGACAACTATTTTAAAAGATACACTTTGGTATTTTAATAAATTTTGCTGCAGAACTTCTATTACATCTTATTTTATTAAAAAGTGTGAAACTGTTTCATAGCAAGCTGCAATATTTTAGTTAAAAAACAAAAGCTTCAACCCTTGGAATTTTTTATAGTTCTAGGTACGTACTATGAATTATAAGTTGATATGGTGTTTTTGGATGTCTTGCTAAATTTTGAACTTACTTGCTTTCTTGGGATGCCAAGTGCCCCCTTCGGCTCAGATAGTTTCCTTTTGGAAATACCAGGAATCAGATGATGCAGACTTCTTCCAGGATACAGGCCAGGTTGAGAGGAATGTGAGGAATTTTCAATAGAAATAGACTGATGACTGCTTGAGCTGAATATAAAACTATTCAATTTTTGTAACTGAATATTACTGTTAGAACAAACTGCTAAAATTCAGAATTTTAATACTCACCAGTTTGGTTTCTGAATATTTTAGCAAATTATATGGAACTTAGCTC
>JAYJMH010057693.1:0-12654 GCA_036873815.1 Phacellophora camtschatica | reverse complement strand
GGGAAACTTTAGGCCTGTTAATCAGTGTTTGTGTTGGTTAATTTATGATGATCTATTAGGAAGCTGCAGTCTCATATGTTTGTATTTCTATCACTATCAAAACAGTATTAATTACTTCACACACCATGTATTATATGTTGGCTGATCTGCAAATAGACTGATGAAATATAGCAACGATTTTCAAATATCATCAAATAAACTCGAGTCACAGAACGCTGAAAATTTAAGAAACACCAGTACTAAAACAAACTAGGTAAGGAAATATTTCTTATCGTTGGGTAAATTAATAGATAATTCTAATTTTATTTTCACTCAATCTTGTATCATATTACTCCGAAAGTACCTGTGGAACAATACTATAATGTGACCCGAGAAATGTCCAAACATTTGAATGGTTTCATAAAAGTATTTGTGGGATTGTTCAGGCAGGCACACAGGAGTAAACGCAATGAAAGTTATTGAACTGCTAGGAAACTCATAAGAACCTCTTGAGTACTCAAAATCTGATAATCTTAAGAACATTTCAGTACTGGCTCAAATATTTAGTATCTTATGAAAAAGATGTGATATCCATTAAACATTTTGAGATAATAAACAACTCTTACATTACAATTCAATTTCCATTTTCAGTTCAAACGACATCAAAGAAAACATTGAAGCCTGGCTCTATCCTAACACTGGTGATGCCAATGAAGTCACACACAACCGAAACAAAATCAAGGAGAAAAGTTGAAAGGAATGAGTTTATCCAAACAAATAGTAAGTCTTACATGTATGAGAGTTTCAAAGATTTGAAACTTCCAGTCAAAAAGCTTTAAGTTGTCTGAATGCAATGCAGTCTGTAGTGAAGACCGAGTGATTCTGCAGAAGCAAGATGCAGAATATTTCATTCCAACATATGAAATTTGCATTGATTACAGCCTTGGCTATTAAATTCAAGTTTATGGTTTGTTATTACCAGAAGACCACCCACTTTACACTGTTCATCACAGATCAGTGAGAAATATTTCAGTTTCAAATTTGGTGGCTGATGTAGAAAAGTATCAGATCTGTTGTGGATCGTCAGTCGCACTAGCGTCACTGCATACTGTAAATCACATTGTGCCAAGAAAATTTGATCCATTAATTGAAGAGAGCAACATCAGACACAAAGCTACAGAGTTTTGCAGATCAATCAACTGCATGATGATTTCCTTGACAGAAAAATGCCAGGAGTGTATCAAGGCAGAGAATTACGTCAGGAAGAAGTCCAAGGACAGGCACAGAAATTTAGCTACAGCTAGTAAGCTAAATGCACCCATTTCAACAACTCATCCAGAAAAACTCAAACTTACTATTCAAGGACAAAGGCTAAAGTGTAGTCAACTTGAAGCAGAGCTTGATAAAATGAGAACTGAACTGCACAAAAATACTGTGCTGATTGATAATGAACTTGGGAAAGATTTCTCATCAATAATTAATGAAAGCCAAGAAAGTGACATGACCCCTTTCATGAAGCTTTTTTGGCAAGAGCAGAAAAAGTTATTCTCTCACTCTATGAAAGGGCAGAGATACCATCCAATGATCATTAGATTCTGTCTTTCACTACAAAGCAAATCCCCAGCTGCTTACAAAGAATTTAGAGATGCTTTGGGAAGGAAAAATGGTGGAATATTAACCCTGCCCTGCAAAAGAACACTTAGGGACTATAAAAATTGGATCAGGCCCAAATGTGGCTTTAACGAAGATGTAGTCCTGGAGCTAGTTGGTATAACTGACAAGTATTTTGGTGTTCAAAGATATGTTGTTTTGCTTTTTGACGAGATGAAAGTTCGAGCAAACCTTGTGTATGACAAGAATTCAAATGAACTTATTGGTTTTGTTGACCTAGGGGATCCCGATGTGAATTTTGGTGTGCTGAAAGAGGTCACTGAATTGGCATCACATGCGTTGTTGTTCATGGTCCGGGGGCTTGCAACTGATTTATGTTTCAGTTTTGCATATTTTGCAACGAAAGGGGCAGTTTCCTATGAACTGTTCACATTGTTCTGGGAAGCTATTGGTGTGTTAGAGCTGAATAATCTCTGGGTCATTGCTAGCACAAGTGATGGTGCATCTTCAAACAGGAGGTTTATAAAAATGCATGCTGATGAACAGAATGATGATGATGAAACTTGCAATGTTGTCCACTACACAGTGAACCATTTTTCACCAGATAGAAATATCTACTTCTTCTCTGATGCTCCACATTTAGTTAAGACTTTGCGGAACTGTCTCTACCATTCTGGATCAGGCACTTGCACAAGATACATGTGGAAAGATGGAAAATATCTACTCTGGCGGCATATTGTCCAACTGTATGATGAGGATCAAGAGAATGGATTAAAGTTGCTTCCAAAAATTACATCTGATCATATTCAACTCACATCTTATTCTGCAATGAGAGTTAATCTTGCAGCCCAGGTTCTCAGTTCCACAGTTGCAGCAGTTTTGAAAGAATTTGGACCACCTGATGCTTATGAGACATCAAATTTGTGTAAAATGATGGACGACTTCTTCGACTGCCTGAATGTGAGAAGCCTGAAGGAACATCAATTGAAAAGAAAGCCATTCCTTGCTCCATATGCAAGTGCCAGTGACCCAAGATTTGAATATCTGGAGAATACATTTCTCAACTACTTCAAAGAATGGCAGAAAAGTATTGCAGATCGCCAAGGCAACTTCACTGCCAATGCCCGTTCAAAGATGTTCATTTCAAGACAAACCTATGAAGGAATACAAGTGACTGTCCACTCATTAATAGCTGTTTGTAAATATTTGCTTCATGATGGCATGGACTATGTGTTGACTGAGAGATTTTGCCAAGATCCAGTCGAAGAATATTTTGGCAGTCAAAGATCATTAGGCAGAAGGTGTGATAACCCTGATGTTTTTGCATTTGGTTATCATGATAATACAATCAGGATTCAACGTCATGTTGGAGTTGATGCTGGAAATACTCGGGGATCAAGGAAGACTGGCTGCAAATGGTTAAAAGTTTCAGAGGAACCTCTTCCAAAACGCAAGAGAAAGATAAAAAACAAACCACTTAATAGTGCTTGACTGTGATTTTGCGTATTAAAAGGGTACACTATTTAACATTATAAAACATTACCTTGATAAAAATATTTTAAAGACACATTTTACTACAAGCATCCTCAGATTGATTAATAATCAATCATTATAACAGGGGTAGATAATGTTACAATAGGATGCGCTGCTTTTTATTGACACCTAGATACAAAACACTTTGTGATTGCAGACAAAGGGAATTCGATGCCTGGTTGGTCAACTCATAAACAAAACAAAACAAGCCGCACAATTTGCTCTGAAACCCAGGTACGTAGCTTGCTTGTTGTGCATTCCAGAAATGGTTTTTAAGAGCAAACATTAGCACACATCGAAAGAAGAAAGATATGTCTAAACATCTGCTTCATGCATTAAATTTACTGGGTGCAGCCAATTGTCAGGCGATTCAATTCTCGTACTTTTTGAGTTTAATTAGAATACTTGCCGCTCAGCTTCTGAACCAAAAAAAATAAAATGCCTGAGACAAATGTTTACACATATCTTTCTTCTTTCGATGCATGTTCATGTTGACTCTTAAAAACCATTTTTGGAATGCATCACGAGCGAGCTAGCTACCTTGGATTCAGAGCAACTTTTGCCGCTTTCTTTGTTTTTATTTACGACTTGGCCAACCAGGTATGGAAATCCCTTTGTCTGCAATCACAAATCCTATTGTAACGTTATCTGTCTTTGTTAATCATTATAGCTATAAATTATCATCTTTGTTGATGTCACTTGATGAGCGTTCTATTGTTTTACGTAGAGATTTTGATTTTGAAAACTTCTGCTTTCTCTTTTATTGTTGTACAATGTCTCTGGAATACGTGTAGCACGACATTCTTACAAATAGATAAATGATTTCCTGGAGAGCTTCTTTGCCTACATCTTTGCACACTGCAATTGATGACATTTCAATAATATTTTGGTAATTGGCCATTATTTCATTATCCATGAGGCAAATTTGTATGTGATCAATGCTTTGGACAATATTAGCCCTTACCTTGAAGTGCGTCTCAGCTCTAGCCAGAATGTTTTGCGCTGCTGTAAAAGTACTCCAAAGACCTTCTCTGTTTAACCAAGACACCAGCCTGTCTGGAGAAGAAGCAGATGCTTCCTTTGCAACTTCTATTACTGACAACATTTGCTGGCCCTCTTTTGTTTTCCATGTTTGTGATTTGTGCAATCTTCTGTACAAGTTTCTAAACACATAACCACCAAGGTATTGTAAGCCTGCCAGCTCTCTCTCTGTCAAGGGTTTAGCAGAACTTGCTGTTGGACATGATTCGTCTGGCTTAAAAGAGCGTTTGGCATGTTCTAACAACTGATTGGCCAGAGTTGTTGAAAATAGGGTGGCTGCCTTTTGAGAAAGTGTGGGAAAATATTCCTTTGCATGCTTGACAACTGAACAGTAAAATGCAGTGAAAAACTTTTCAACGTTTGGACAATCCTTAGCAACAAAAACACAGGCAAGCTTGATTTTCTCAAAAAGTTTTTCTTGGGAATCAACAGGGAACTCAGCTACTAGGTTTGGGTGAAATTCCTCCCTAAATTGCTTTGGGTAACATAATCTTCGTCAAAATCTTCTCCCATCAAAAACAAAACATCCGCGGCCGCCCTGTTGTTTGTGAATGTGTGCACTTTCGCGTCACGTGACTGTGCACTTTCGAGTTGTTCTCCAAAAACAATAGCACGATGAATAGCGCTTTGTGTGTTGCCGTACCAGTCCTCCCTTCTAATTACTATGGTGACACATAATTTCAACTATAAGACATTTTTGGTGCCTGGTAAAAAGGTATTCTTGATCAAGTTAACCATCAATGAATAACATTAAAAATATTTCATAGCATTTTAGGTAACATTTTCATTGTTAGACTCAATCAAATCCATAGCAATTGTTTGGGGGACACACTGGCAGTGCTGTATTGACACACTGACCTTCCTTTGCTTTTCGCTTCACTGGCAGACGATAATTACATAGTTGTTAATCCTTTGAAATGTGTTCTCTTTGTTTGATATTATGGCTGCTGCACGCAACAATCACAATGGCCACAAGGTAATCATGGCCTATTTTGAATACCTTATCCTTGTATTTGTGATGTAGTATCCATTGTACAGCTGACTTTAAGACAAAGAGTGCCTCACAGCAAGGTAATCATTCTGCAATTTGATTACCTTGAGACAGTTTTCTGTTGTGGTTAATAGCAGACCTTTAAAAATTGCTTTATTGTAGATTGAGTTCTAAAAATGAGTACACTTGGGGGTGGTTCCATGTTTCTAAAGTTTTCCATTAGGTTAGGGGTATAGAATAAACTTGAACTGCCATGGGCATTCATGGACAACCATGTTAAAGAATAAAATATGAAAGTAAAAAAAAGCAATTTGTTGTACGTGTCTTTTCCATAGATATGTGGAGACAAAAATAGATAAGGCAAAGAAGACCTTGAAACGTTTTATTGCTCATCATGCCTTGTGATTTATCAACAGTTTATCATAAATGTCTATATTTTTTTAATCGTTAATTTACTTATTTATTTATATCTTTGTTTAATATATTCATATTACATTTATATTAGACATATCTATGAACAAGAATATGTTAACCAAGGATGAAATTAAACTAGAAGTACCAAATAGATACCGTAAAATGTCCAGAAACAGATATGGAATCATGTTGGTAAAAAATAGGGACAAAATAATAAATCACACAGTCTGTAACACACCAGTTATGAACATCCATGTTGAGGTAATAAAATCAATTTCTGATTACCTTGCTCTTTTGGGGGCCATGCAAGCGGGAGCCAATTTAGATGAATAAACAATTTCTTAAAATTTGCTTTTGGGGCTAAAACCCAAGCCCTACTTCTGCAAACCTGAACAAGGATATTTGTGCAGAAGGGTTCTCATTTTAAACTAACACAATATGATTTGATTGTCAAAAAGATTTTAATTATTTTTTTTTTAATCTTTTCTCTTAAAATTTAAATTTTAAATCTTTAGATAAAAGTGTCATTTTTTCAAAAAGCGGCCTTGAATCTGCACTAAATTTCGATGAAAAACAAATGAAAGTGGTGATAGCGTATCATTTAGTAAATGAGTATTATCTAGCTGGATAAATAGATGAAAATATTTACTACATGAAAATGTTCTTGACATGTAGTTCCCAAGAAGACTTGAATGAGACTCGCTTGCTCTAACATACCATAAACCCAGGTTGGAAACTTTGCTAACTGCCCCCGGAGTCAAGAGAATGAAATTATAAAACCAGCGATGGTCGAAAGTCACTGGTGCCGCAATAAGAAGAAAAGAATTCCAATTTGCGTGTTGAAAAACATTCAGCAACAGTATATTTTCCAATTTTAGATTTATTATAGATTAATATTTATTGAAATTGACTGAGCATAATGCGCACCACGCACCAAAAATGTCATATTTGTGCACCAAAATCTCAAACATGCACCAAATATATTTGGTGCACAATACAAAGTTTCCAACCTGGCCGTAAACCTTCATCATAGATTTTGTGTTAGACTTATTTGATTTCTTTGCACTCTGAGGGCTTGTCATTGTTGTGAATATTAGATAGTGGTATTAACAAAAATTGGCTTTTCTAGATAAATTTAAAGGGTGTCGCGCCAACAAATATCTCTTCACCACATTACCTATTTTATTTATTTATCTCCCATACGCTACTCTTGCTATCTAATATTCATATAATAAGAAAAATTGAGAGATAAAAAACCAGCATTTTGATTCCTTTTTATTTACCTGTGCTGCTTATGATGCTGTTTACATAATTTAGTATTTTAGCTTAGACAATTAACCTTTTGTAGGTAAGGCAACACATTTTTTATAATGTTTGTAAAAAATTGCAATTACTTGAGCGCTACCGGTGTGCTGATAGATCTCGTGCTGCCAAACATTGTAAATTGATTACAACAAAACTTAACTGCAGAACGGGCGACCAATGAATGACCGACCACCCACACCCTGCACTTTTTGACCTTACCTTCTGTCCGCCATCATCATCTGCACCTGCTTCATCTTCGTGTTTTGATCCCGAAGATGATGTTCTCATTCGCCGCCGTTTTGCATTTCTTGTTTCACAACTGCTTTTTTCTTCTTCTGCCATATCTTTAAAATGTATTTAACAATCTCTTTCTCTGGATAAGCAACGAGCAATGGATGTGTTTTGGCAAACAATGGAGTAGAGTAGAAGCTTCTTCACAACACAACAACTTTACGGCGTGTCATTCGTAAGTAGAATGATATTCAAAATAAGAATGAGATTGAAAGTGAGAAGGAAGCTTAACATCTACATCTACATATTAATGGAGATCAACCCACCGCCCATGCACACCCATCATATGCAATAGAAGGGGTGAAAAAGATTGGAACTCTATGGGAATTGGCTTTGTAGGATAAATTTGTGTGGAAGTTTGGCTAAACTATGGGTAGGCATGAGTAGTGAGAAGATCTCAAGTGGGAAACAAGGAAACAAGAATGAAAAGAAAATTAAATTAATTGATTAATTAATTAATTAATAGAAATAAAAAGTTGTATACCTAAATTTTGATGCAATTGTGATCCTGATCATTAGCCATCATCCACTTTATGAGCAGTGCCTCTTTTAACATAATACCTAGGGGGAAATCGCCCCAGTCATATTCCTTTGGCTTCAACAATAGGCTAGTGTCCATTATTTATTAATTGATCGATAATATATCATTCCAACACAATTTAAAATTAACAATAATACAGATATATATATATATATATAACAGATAAATAACGAAATAAATTAACAACGAATGTGTAGGTTTTTGAAGGGTTGGGGACGACAAGAAAAGTCTTTACAAAAGACTATCTAAGGTAGCTTGGCATTCTGTCAGATAAAAGTGTATTCATGTTGCATAGTTTTATATAATTAAATAAAAAAATAGCGAGTGTTTGTATTGATTTTAAACATTAGAGATGATATTTCAAGACAAAATTATGGCAACTCTTTTCTTTTGCCTCAATGTTTGCCTTGGCTAACCTTGGCTGCCTTTACATAAAACTGATCGTACTGCGTTCACCAAAATCTAATCCGAACTAATAGCTGAATTCCCTACTAAGTTAAAGAAACTTTCTTGGTGCCTCTTTCCTTTACAAGCAAAAAATAATTGGTGTTATGCAAACATGCAATGGTTTTTAACGACTTGCCTTTACCAATGCTACGTAATCATGGAAGGGCTGCTAGAACATGGAAATTTTCACTGAAAACATTATACATTAACTTTTTGAAAAGATGAAATTTCTCTTTTTGTCATTCGATGTTTTCCATAATTTCAACTGGAAGCACAGTCAACTAGTGTTTTTACTACGGCGGTTGCTTCTTTGTACATGTAAATTTTGCAAAAAGTAGCAAAAAGTGTCTTGCGTTCTATCTTCATTACTGGTAATGCCTATCAGTTTTACTTGAAATGGCCACTGATTTGTGTTGAAATATGAAAAGACACAGCTGTAGCGATGTAAATTCTGAAAGACAAATTCAAGATCTCCTTGGAGATTTACATTTGCCCGCTTAAAGTTATGAGATTTGCTTGCACAATCATTGGGTGTGATGATTGTGGCTTTACCAAAAGTGTTTCTTCTTCACGGTGAACTAGGGATTCATTTGATGTCAACAGAAGAGTAGTTTTAGCTGTAGTTGGGCGTCAGAGTCTTCAAAAGTTCGCAGCTTCAATGAACATACCTCAACCTACAAACAACACTACCTTCACAAAAACAGTGAAATCATTTACAACGGCTGCCGTACAAGTTGCAGGAAAAAGCATGTATCAAGCAAAATCTGAGATAAGAGAAAACTATAATGCTGAGAATGATGGTGCTTATAATGTTTCTGTTTCTGGCGATGGAAATTGGCAAAGAAGAAGGTTCAATTTTGTCTATGGAATTGTATTTGTGATGTCTAGCGGCACTGAAAAAGTTTTAGATGTGAAAGTAATGAGTAAGGAATGCAGAACATTTACCCTGAATACATGAAAACAAGGGACATTGGATTGGCATTTCATGACTTGTTGAAAGAAATTTAGCATGAATGTCAGGCCAATTTTTATGGATGATCTTGTGCAATGGATGCAGCTAGATGCTTTGCCATTTTCTAAAGATCCATTGAAAAACATGAAATGAGATATGTTTAATTTCTAGGATGCACAGACAGTAAGCTGTAGGCATATGGTCAGCTGGTAGAGAATAGAGTATATGGAAAGACAAAGCTAAATGATATGTAAACTATCGGAGTCAAAGGAAAACGTGCGTACAAGCTCATTGATAGTCTTCCAGTTTACTATGGGAAGGATATCCGAGGAAATACCAACAGCATAATAGAAATGAAACATGCTGTGATGTGATTGCGATATACCAGCATGTCATATCCACGGCTGCAGAGCCACAGTATGATCTTTGTACACAATGGAAGAACTCTTGTTGTGGGCTCCTAAGAGCTTTGAGTGCATGCACGTATTTAAAGGAGTATAAGGGATGTGTTTTTAACTAAAAACAGGTACATCAGTTGGGCATAGCCATAGATATATCATAAGTGCTCTTGATTTTTTAAATTAAAAGAACATTAGGCATTTGTTTTAGAAGTGGTTAAGGTATTTAATAGATTATGTTTCGATGCACAGCACTCATACGGATCATTGTGTCCTGAAAGTTTCAATTTCATATCTTCATTTCATGTGAAGCTATCGTGGTTGTCGTGAAGCCACTACCTTTAGATTTCACAAAAATGCGTGGTCGACATTTGGGTGCAACTTTTGATCAATAACACTTATAAATTTTATGTCTTGGAAGTTAGATCTCAATTCTGATGGTTAACATGGTCATAATTCAAAGCAGTAGTTATTTTATCCAAGCTTACATTATTTTTCCTTCAGAGGTTTTCAAGGGAAAGGGGACCTCATTTATGAAAAGAGGAAATAGCGGTAGTCCGAGGCAAGATCGTTGTGGTGCCCAAAATTTTTCTACTTAAGGATCCAGATTCTGCTCTATTCACTTTGCAAAGTTACTTTATATGTTTCAAGCAACATTGAACCTAATTTTGCTATTTGCTCTTGACACGGTAGTAATCAATTTATTCAAGCAAATCTGATTGTTAACAGTGTCAAAAGTTAAAATAAGATTAGGTTTTGATGGAATTTTGCGAGTTATAATTTTTCCAACAGAGCAGTAAAACTCGTTCATTTCAACCGGAATTGTTTTCGACTTATCTACTTTTTGATTTAGAAGTCTTGTTTAATTTAAAATAATGAATTTTTTTTTAATACATATTTCGTGATCAGTTTATCCTTAATAACAATTTTTCAAATTATCCATGTTTAAAATGAAAAAGAATAATTTTCCTGTTTCATACACTTGGACCCTTTGGCATGACTATATTGCCTGAAACAAAGTCAACCAACTGCGAATTTGACTTGATTAGGAATGTCCAAATAGTAGCAGATGTCCAATACGGTACAGCTACTACATCTTTTAGATTACACTTAGTAATGCATTTTATTGAAATGCATCAAAAGTTTTGGGGGAATGCACTAGAAGATTTTCAGTTTAGACATTCGTATTCACATATCATAATTTTTGGGAGAATGCAAAAAACTTTTCAGTTTGGATATTTGAATTCACATATCATAATTTTGATATACATTCTGATTTATCTATTGCGGTTTTGTTATTCTAAAAATTGACTATTAAATAACTTCTAACTGTATATTAGCCTTAATTTCCAACGCACCACAATAAAACAATGTAAAACATCGTTGTTATAGATGAGAATTTTTAATAAAAGGAATATTATAACTTTTAATCAATAATTTCTAAAATTGTATTGTTCGCGTTTATTGTTTTCCAGAATAAAGTATTCTCTTTTATTTTAATTTTCCTTTCACGGACAGTCTTTCTAATCGAAATTATTTTCTTCATATTCATAAAACATTTTATCACAAAAATGCTTATCTTCATCCAGAGATGTTATGTGTATTTTCCCAATGAAGTTTGGGCTTGCATTTGGGAAAGCACTGTACGATGAAAATTCAAACGGGTTCTTGCAAATTTTCGAAACAAGGCGTTTTATTTGCTCTCCCATAGACTCGTTACTTAATTGGTTATCATTGGTTTTCAATTTATAATACCCTTATATTTTAATACAAAACAAAAGTATATATTCTTCGTTTTTTAAAACAGGCTTTTCCAAAATACAATTGGAAAATGTTGACTTGACATAAATCTCTGTTCCTCTCCAACCAGAGGCTCAGCGTACCATGTGTACCATTAGCCCTTTGATACCTGAGGATTATCTTCTGAAATGTATGCTCCTCTCCAACCAGAGGCTCAGCGTACCATCTGTACCTGCAGCCCTGTGATACCTGAGGATTATCTTCTGAAATGTATGTGCCACCCTCTGATACACGAGGCACTCAGTCTTCACCAAGCTGAACTTTCCATCTGCTAATAGATGCTTAACGAAATATTTTTTTACAAACCAAAATAAGAACACAATTTCACTGAATACATTTTTCGTGATCAGTTAATCTTTAACGCTATAAAATCATTTTAACATTTTCAGGGTTAAAGTAAAAAAGAATAATTTCCATGTTCTATACACTTGAATCCCATTCACATCATGCCTGAAACAAAGTCAATAAACTGCGAATTTGAATTGATTAGAAATGGCCAAATGGTAGCATCACAAATTTTAGAGAGAATGCATTACAAGCTTCTCAGTTTGGACATTCGTATTTAGAGTTGAACCATTCGAAGCAATATATATTATATTGAGTTAACAACATGCGAAATTGTGTCGCATTTTTTAATACTACCACGATCAAAAAATATTTATATGATTTCTGCATTATCTATTGCTGTTTTGTTATTCTAAACATTAACTACCTTTGGGTGTTTAAATAAATATTGTAAATTTTTTCAATAATTTCTAAAATTGTATTGTTCGCGTTTATTCTTTTCCAAAGTCAAATATTCTATTTTGTTTTCATTTTCCTTTCACAGATACTCTTCTGCTCCTTTTGCTCTTTTCTTTGTATGCAAAAAGCATTTTATCAAAAAACAACTTATTTTGAAAATACTTATGCTGATCCAGAGATGTTGTTTGTACTTTTCGCAAAGAAGTTTGTATTGCATCTGGGCAATTTCTCCCCAGTGTCAGTGTCGACCACATTTGTGGCCGAGGCCGGTGCTTTTGGGCTCTCGTTCTTCTGTATTATTGGGCGTTGTTGACTTGTCCGACACGCTTTTGTCAATGCTCTTGCTTACTCAGCTCTCAGCTTTCGTTCTTCCTCGCTATTGCTGGCCAAATCAACCGTAGGGTATTCATGTATACTTTACCAGCCTGCTGGTGGTTATCCGAAATTTTCATTTTTTTGTTTCTTTTGTGTAATTCTTGCTTCACACAGGCGCGGATCCAGGGTGAGTTACTCGAGTAGGGAAACTCACTCAAAATTTCCTAGATAAGATTTTTCATGTAATAATTTTTCTGTATGGTAATTTTATATTTTTTATTCTTTATTTGAT
>JAYJMH010057682.1:0-12656 GCA_036873815.1 Phacellophora camtschatica | reverse complement strand
TATAACAGTAATACATAATAAGATAAGATAATCGAAAAATAATATACAAAAATATGCTAAGTTATAATAAAGATTTACATGGGGAATGTATTATAGGTACCCAACATTTTGCTTGCACAAATTGCATGTGCAATTAAATGATTGAATATTTTATTAGGGTCCGAGAGTTTTCTGCATAATTTCTGGTAGTAGTTTTCTTTGGCATCAGTGATTAATTTTGAAGTTGATTTACGAACTTCCTTTACGTTTTCCCAGTCCTTCACCCTTCTACCTCTTTTCACAAACTTCTTGTAAATTCTGCGCTTTCGCTTTATTGCACTTTACACATTATGGGATATCCAAGGTGGGTCTTTGTCATTAAACTGGAGCATTTTATTAGGTATGTTTTATGAAAAAGTAGATTTCAATGTATCGTAAAATTCATCTACCATTTCGTTAGATCCCACGCCATGGAAGCAATGATGCCAATTTACATTTCGTAAAATATTTCTTATATTCGAAATATCGGCCTTGCAATAATCCCAAACGGTTCTTTTGTATGGGGGTGGAAAGGGAATGGCTAAATTTTTATTTTCCCATAGACAATTTGGTGTTGACAGAAGTCATCTAAGGATGGGTTTACACCAGTCTCGACAAAAAAGGCATGTTGGTCTGTTATTATAAGACATACTACTGTCTCCTCTTATATTCGTGGGTTCATCAATCAATTGATATAGATTATTTGCTTCACTGAGTTCATCTAAGTCATTCCCCTCAGATTGTTCAGTGTCCCCATGCTACCATTGGGACGATCTACAATTAAAATCTCCTTGTGGTTTTTCTGTTTTTAGTCTACTAACAATGGATTGTAACATATCTATGAACAATGCAAATTGCCTGCTATCCTGATTTAGGCTGCGATAAACATTAACAAAGAATATTTTTTGGGAGAGATAGATACCTTCGTGACAATCACTTCTTGCAACAGCTCAAATTCTTTTCTGCGCTTAATTAGCAACCCTTCCCGATAATACAAACAAACCCCTCCAGTTTTAGTGCTGCTTGGATGATCATTGCGGTAAATTTCGTTACTAAATCCTTCAATGATAATTTTATGATATCAATGATATCAAGATGATGAACTGGATTGTAAGCCTCAAGCAAAGAAAGTTTTATTTTATCCCTCGCACAAATACTATTGAGATTCCAGTGACAAAAATTCAAAATCTTTGTTTTTCCGGGTCCTGGATTTGTTTCAATATCCCCACAAAGGAGCAATCATTTTCAACGGATTGAAGGTAGGCAAGATACAGAAGGAGCCTTATCAAATGTTTACGATAAAGACAAATTTTCGTCACAACCAAGTTTACGCATTGTTTTGTCACAGTAGCCATGAAGAAAACACGAACAACCACGAGGGGCATATAAATAGACTTGTAAATTATAATTGGATCTCGAATAACAATTTTTCATTGACAGAATCCAGTGAACAATAAAGGAACCCAGCAATAATTATAGAAATAGGAATAGTAAAAACCAATGCCCATAGGAAGAGGTACAAATAAGCAATAGAACGAATACAATCTGATACAATGCATCCAATTGGAAAAAGTTTCGCTATTTTGTGCAGTACATGAATATCACGGGAAGCTATTCCTGCACGCCACTGTTTAATTCCTATTGGCATTTAGTTTATCCATCTCCCTCGCAATTTTTTTTTGGGACAAAGAAGGGGCCAAGTTTCAATTGAGACACACCCACCCTTGTTCCCTGCTCAACTGGGCCGGACGAAGTTTTCTTCAAATGAGTTTTCCCACTTCACGTTTTTTGCATTCTTCACAAATAAGCCTTGCAAAGCCACCCAAAGAATGATCTGTTAATCTTTCATAAATTCCTTTTATTAACTTAATTTTTTTTCGAATGTTTCATTTTCTTTTGTTAAGTAAAATAATGTTGTTCTACAGGAAGGCCAAAAAAAGGTAACAGCCTTGATCAAGGCTATCTGTGCCAGTTTAGCTGAAATTTATTCGAAACAATTTGTAAAATATTTTTCGGTAGTCGACTTGAAATTTGATACTAGTTTGTTATTATTTATGGATTGCCTCCTACCCAAAACCAGAGGTTTAGATTTTCGTCTAAACTGTGTCTTTGAATCTCCTAAACCATAGAATTTTACGAAATGAATTTAATGGTGCTTGGAAACACATTTTGAAAGTATCCGAAAACTGAAAATTAAACGCCTATTTATGGATGCAGCCACTATGTCACTATGAAGTGATTTATCTTTTTTTCAGAATTTTTACCAAAAATCTACCAAAATGAAACAGTCATGGACAACTGAGTTTCAAGATTCTTTTGGAATCATTGTTCCGAAGTGTTTTCAAAAACACATTATGTTGTCTGGAACACCGCCGTGATTCAAAAAATCCTACAATACGATCTTTTGAGAATGAAGGCCAAAATTAAAACCTCTAGTTTTGATTGGGATGCAAATTTGAATTTTCAAAATTATTATTCCAACTTCGCTGCTCATTTTTTCTAGTGCGACCATCTACACGTGCGTTTATATATTGTATTTTGGTACATAAACCTCGCGTTACACTTCAAATAACTGTAAAATAATCTTTATTGTTCTCCTCCTATACATATATAAATACAAAATAATTTTACACGTGTAGATGGTCGCATTAGAAGAAATGAGCAGCGATTCGTATCACGACCACCAGAGGCCTCGTTATCAAATCTAAGATTCCACGTGACATAAGAAACAGAATGCAATGGGGGAGGTACAATTTCATTTAGGGTACATTATAGTTCATGACACCGGTATATCTGTATGCCAAAAGGGAACCGAACGGTGGGAAAGATGCGTCATATTATCTACAAGATGAAACAATCATGAAGCAATTGAATTATTGGAAACTTAAGGAATGGACACAACACCAATCTTGATTTGAATAAATTGATGAAATAAAATAAAACCCAAGAACTAGATTTTCAAATTGTGTACTAACAATAATACATTTATTTAATGTTAGTGGAAGCAATAGCATAAAATACTAATATAGACTAACAATACTAACATAAATGTTTTGCAAAGCAAAATGTTTCTTTTATAATAGGCCTAAACTTTGGCTCTGTTTGCCTATGTTAATATCCAGATATTTTTTGCAGCTATTTCCTCTTTTAAATACAAAAATACAAAAAGACTCTATTTTCTGTTTTAAATTTGTGTTTATATTTTGAAATTCCAACAGCATGTGGTAGACTGACCACACAACACAACATCAAGAACACAAAACGGAAGTTAATGTGGGAAAATGGCGGGCGTTGCCCTCATGTCCCGACTCTTTGAGACCATAGAATCGCGTTTATCAGAGGAGGAAAAAGAAAAAGCGTTTGGGGGAATAGTTGAAATTCACGGAAAAAGCTATGAAAGTCAAAGAAATTTGAGAAATGCTTTGTCGCTGCTTGCTCATGAAGGTAAAATCAGCCCCACAAACACACTCTCTTTGGAAGAGGGCCTAACTGAGAAACACGACAGCAAAGAAATGATAAGAAGAAGTTTGAATACGTTCAGGAACGAGAAGAAACAAGAAATCAATCAGTGGAATAAGACACAGCTTGGAGAATTTGTTGGTAGAGATATCGAGTGGCTTGGGAGTGTTTTGGAGAGAAAAACGGGCATCATTCTTTATGGTATAAAAATCAAGCCTCTTTTCTTCTCTGAAATTAATAAAAACAAACTTTCATCACAAAATAATAACTTGAACAAGGGCTTCATCACTTAATGTTTTGGCACCAAAATATTTGTAAGTGCAAGTTTTTGACCATTTTGATCGTTGCAAAACGGGTTACTTACAAGCTGCATACCGTAATTTTTAGTACGAGGTGTTGGTTTTCCTGTTTGAACTTGCAAGACAAAATTGGTTTGAAAGCATTACAGGAGGTGTATATAAGTTTTTCAACCTTGTTTGCGGAGAGTTTATTCGGCAAATATTTTGTCAAAATAAAGCTTGAATTTTGCTTTGATAAACATAAAATTGTAGACTTGAGTGCAACTACCTGTGTGTTGTCTTGAAGTAGACACGATCTTCTCCATAAATTAATTTTAATAACATTTTCAATTTCAATTAAACACCAATGAAATTACAAACATTTTCATACAAACACTTGAAGTTGTAAAGCGGATGCTTATTGGTTATTTTGTTATGCAAATCTATAAACCTTACTTAAACCTTATTTAAACCTTATAAAGATTTATTAGATGTTTTTATATACTTACTATAAATGTTAATTCTCATGGCATTTTTTGCCGTTGCAGATATAAAATTACCTAGTTTAGCACTTTAACTATTTCTAAATAAATTAAGTAACTATTTAATAATTTAAGTAAAAAACACCTGAGGTCCTTTATGCTTGCGGACCCTGCAAGACTGTCTTGAAAAACTAAGGGCATTAGTATCTTGAAGATTTTGTTCTGGTGTCCTCATCTTTACGTTAGAAATAATAATTTTTGAAATTACTAATTTTTATGTTTTGTTATGTAAAATGCTATACAAACTATACTTTAAATCGTAAATTTTGTTGCAATTCTTAATATCAATGTGTCAATGAAATAAGTTTGTCACAACACTTTTGGATTCCATTTTTACTCATTTTTCTTGATAAGAATAAATTTAAAAGGAACAAATGGTTATGTAGTGACTAATTTGTTCTTTCCCATAGTTGCTGGAAAAAATTAACATTTGTAAAATCAAAGGGATTTTTAAAATTTTTCAAATGTTGATTGTGAATTGTTGACAATGATGCACAAGGGAAAAAATAAAGCTGTTGATTTTATAAGAAACTGTAACATGCATTTATCTTTGATGCTAAAAACTGAAAATTGTTTCATTGTTTTTAGGTTCTCCTGGTGTTGGGAAAACTAAATTAGCAAAACAGTTTTTGGCCTCAAGAAAGGAACAGTCACAGGTGACAGTGGACTTAAGGGGAATTCAGAGCATTAATCATATCTGTGCTGAAGCATTGAAATGTCTGGGAAAGATCGTAAGTCTTGAGGATGCAACAGAAAAATTGTTGGCAGCGGTAATGAGTCAATACCTTGCATCTCGCAATGCAATATTGCTTCTTGACAATGCAGACAATTTTGTACATTTTAATGGTGAAGGTGAAGACCTCACAGAAAAATTTTCAAATCTTGTAAAGGAAATACTTGGCAGCTCAAGAGGTTTCTTGAAGCTTATAATAACATCAAGGTATAAATGCTCAGATGCAAGAGTAGATATGTTTTTACACCAAGAAGAGCTGCAATCTTTAGATAATGATGTTTCCATTCAGATTTTGAAATCAAAAATGATATACAGACAGGAGTCAGAAGTTTTTGTGAAACAAGCTATCAGGAACTGTCACAATTCACCTTTACAATTGAAGATTTTAGGTTCTATCCTTCAAGACAAGGGTTCATCATTGGAGGAATTGTTGCCAGATATACTGAAAGAGGCAAGGCTGTGGAAAGAAAAAAAGCAACAGGAAATGGTTTCTCTTCCACAAGAAGAGTTTGATACATATGGCATTCTTGCAAAGAGATTTAAAAGTTTAAGTGACACAACACAGCTGGCTGCTGTTGCATTGTCTTTATTTAAAAAATCATTTACGTTTAAATCAGTGGAGGCAGTTCTTGGAGATTTTGACAGGAACAAAATATTTTTGGCTTTAAATCATTTAAAGAGTGTGAACTTTCTTACATTAGAAGCAGATACTGAAGACAGAAGCAAATTGATTTTTGATATGCATCCAAAAGTAAAAGAATTCCTTGCTGAGCAGAGTTCTCTTGATTTCATAAATAAATTTTACAACAGAGCAAGAATTAATTTCATGAACTATTTCACTGAAAATTTAAAAATGATAAGCCACCTTGTTGACAAAGATTACCTCAAGGCATACAAAGAGTATCAAGTAGAGAATTCTAATTTTGAATTTGTACTGACTGAGGGCAGTTGTGAGATGATCTTATTTGACAAATATGATGACATACAGTTTCTTGGTGTATTGCTGCATGGAATGTTGGATTCAAACCAAAGACTAAGAGTTTTTAAAAATCTTGCTCAAAGTGCATTCCAGCAACGTAAGTAAAGCAGCTAAATAAACACAACATTATTGTTTTTATGTATTTTTTTGTTTTGCTCTGAGCTGTTTTTTGCTTTGGTTTTTGTTCGAATTTTTGATAAATTGGACGTTTTTACATTCTTGCAGCTTTCACATTTTGGTATTTGTTGCATTGCATTTTTTAGGCAAAAAATTACTTGGCACTCATTTTCTTTGTCAAATGGCTCTGAATGAAGGCTTTATGAATCCAATAAAGGCAATGGAATACACTATTTTACGTGTACAACATGTTTTAGAGATACATAAAGAAACTGGCACATTTATTGGAGAATCGTACCGGGAATTGGAATCTCTTTATGAATACACGAAGGGAGAACTGTTATACAAGATATCACACTCAAGTATGAAAATGGTTGACTGCAATGCTGGGATAGAGGCTCTTGAAAAGAGTATTCGTTTAAGGGAAAAATTGTACACAAATGGACACACTGATCTAGTCCGATCATACACAAACATGGGAAATCTGTTCAACATGAAAGAGGATATTTGTCGAAGGGAACGAAAAGAGCATTTACTAGATAAATTGCTAGATGACTCACTAGAATTTTACCAGAAAGCGTTGGAAATGCGAACTAGGTTATCTGAATCGGAACTACATTTGGACACTCCTCAGATTCTTCAAAATATTGGAACAATATGGAATGAGAAGGGCCGTATATTAAAATCTGATGGTGAAAATATTGCTGCTAAGGTACACTTTGATAAAGCAGAGGAATATTTTCTTCGATCTCTTAAACTGGAGAAAGAACTGAAATTAGATGGACTTTTTGGAACATCTTCGAAGCTCATTAACTTAGGAGATATGTACAAGCAATTGAAAGAGTATAAAAAGGCTTTTGATTGTTTTTCCAAAGCTGCAAACATCAGACGAACGCTAAAAGGAGATCACAAAGATACGGTCCTAGTATTGTATAGAATGGGTACAACAAAGCATAGCGACAGGGAGTACAAAGAAGCTGTTGAGTATTACAAAGAAGCGTTTGAAATGGAGGAAAGGTTACCTGACAATTTTCACACAGCAATACGAAAAGACATTAGAAAGTTCTTGTTAAGAGCGTTGGACAAGCTGGCGAAAGAGGAGCGAAATAGGGCAGAGCGACAGAGAATTACAAAAGAGAGGCAAGAGCTGGAGAGAACGTTTTTAGAGATTGTGAGTTTTGGTACATTTGAAGTGATTTAATTATTGCACACAATCCTGCTTTGACTCATCGACTCATTAAATTATGTGTGAAAATTTGTGGATTCGGCAATCTCTTCCTTCCCAGGAATATTTAGCCTAAAAATAAAAATAGGAATATTAAAAAATAGGAATGTTAAAAATAGAAATATTTGAAAAAAAACCTCTTGTGCCTACCTGACTTTTCTGATCGCTCATTGGCTCAAGCAAAAGAATAGAACATCGCTTCAACATTCGACTGATTCCCAGGGGAATCGAAAGTTGAAACGCCACGTTCAAATGGAATACGAAGATTGAATGTGTTATTTTCTTGATATCACATAAATTAACATAATCTCGCCAAAAAAATTGAAAAATATTCCGAGGAACGAGATTTGGGATAGGCCAATTATGGACTGTTTTTTACCTGTCATAATAATTTGAGATAAACGCAATCTGTAAACTGGTCATTCAAGAATTTTTCGAGTTTGCCCGACTAAACAAGAATTGAAAAGGCACAGTTCTGAAAGTATTATATATCGGCATCGGCAATATATACACTAATACATTTGCACTTTCCTACTTGATGTCTCAAATTGTTCATTAGTTGGCATGTTTAGTTATCAGCTCGTTATTATGTTTAGTTAGCATGTTTAGTTATCAGCTAATATTGGGGAAAACCCTTCAATGGAAAGCTTCTTAAGAATCCCAAAATGGAAAGCTTCTTAACTCGCCAATGGAGGCTTTCAAAGATAGTTAAACAAGGCGGTAGATTAGTTCGCTCTCAATCATTAACTTCGATACTTTAATCGATGTAGAAAGTTGCATGGACTATTTTGTAGGTAATTTAACTTTTAACTCGTGCCTGTGAAGGAGGAGTAGTAAGATCATTTGAATTATTATATTATTGTAAAGGTTATTTTCTATTGCAACACAGAGCTTTGTACTCAATGAAGGTGTAAAACCAAGGAAATGTTTTCTTGGGACACCCGGTACTGTACTTGGGACATTGGTCTAACAGTACATGTGAAATGTTTCTTTTTTAAAATATTTTTTTTATGTAGGATAAAAATGACGAGAAAAGGAAGGCTGGTTAGTATGAATATTTCATGTTACAAAGTGTGATGAATTTTTTAAATGTTTAACCACTGGATTTTTTGTTTCCGAGTCTGTAAATATGATTACAATTTTTGTTTTATCACTGTGATCCGAATCGAGAAATGGGACATTGTATTTTCAGTTTTTGGGGATTACAACATCCGAACTTGGGATTAAGATTTAAAATTATACATCAACCAGGATAAATTGTTGCTTCTGTTTTTGAAAGGTTTTACGAGGACATATTTTTATTTTAGAAGATGCATCAAAAGTTAGAGTTGCGTCTACGCCAACAGATGAGTCTGAAATGGAAACTGAATATTTTACAGAAAGCGGGGAAACGATTCCAGGCACAAGGTATTTTAGTGGGGTTTATTTTTAAACTTAAATGTGTAAACACAATTTTTTTGCTTTCAACATTTCACCAGAACATTTTCAAATTTTTTATGCACTGAAGATCTGATGAAAGTCCATTGTATTATGCTGCTGTGGAGAAGTCAATTTCTCAGTAGAACTGAATTATAGTAGAAGTTTGGAACGAATCAAGAGAGTGAAGAGAAAAAGGAGTTTAGAAAATAAGGAGATAGGTTGAGCATGAAGAAATTTATGCTAGGTTATTGAGCATGGATGGCTCATCCTCGATAAGCCCATGATATGGAAAGAAAATGAATGTGTTGGGTTTGTTGTGTTGCAGTATCAGGTAAACATTACTGTCGCACATTCACTGACTACTGTACGAAGGTTGAAGAAAACAAAGGAAAATTATGCGCCTGCCATACCCAAGCCACGCCTGTTTTCTATTGTTTAGCGAGGAAGGTTTATGTTCATAACTTTTCTGGGCTTTGTTTTGTTGATATTCTGGTTTGGTGCTCTGCTTGGCTCAGCACACTATCAATCCTGCGAGAAAGACCTCACATTTTTGTATCTTGTAAGTATATGGACGATTAATGAAAATTATTGTTGTAGGTATATGGAAGATTCATGAAAATTATCTTTGTAGACACATGGAAGATTCATTCGACAAGAGTGGTGGTCATATTGCTTTTCTTTCATGTCATGTATACCTGACAATTCCTCCAAATTTATGCGAGACTTCCGAACATGTTCGAATTAAAAGCATTCAGATTCCAACTGAGAAACTGAAAGAGAAATTTAACATTATGTTGAATGATTCCGAGTTTATTGTGAGTGACATTGTGGCTATTGATGTTTCCAACATGGCTGATCGACAATGGAAATCACCATCACTTCTCGAGATGAGATGCAATGTTTTGGAATCAAGAATTGGAAAATGTTCACACTTGGAAATGATTCAGTATGATCAAAGGATGAAAGCATGGACAACTGTCGAGAGAATTGAGATTATTCCCAACAGATTTTGTAAGTAACATGTTAGCATAGGATTCAAATTTTTGATTGGTTGATCACATCTATTTTCTACCAACCAAAATAAGTAACTTTTAACATTTCGCATTGTTTGAATGAGCTACATGTAGATGTTATGATTGAAGCATTAATTTATATTGTTTGTCTAAATTAAGACCATTTTTTTGTTCATATTTCATTTTTTTGTTCATATTTCATTTTTTTGTTCATATTTCATTCAAAACAACAAATATATCATATCGTCAAGTAGTCAAAATATCACTTTCACCCCCGGAAAGGGCCATATTGCTCATTGCTAAACAACATGAAACATCATATTTTTAGGAGGTAAATACTGTCAGAACTTTGTGTTAGTCTCAAATATTTCAACGTTAGTTTTATATTATAAATTAAATTGGTTTTCATGTGCTATCCCTGAAAAATAAAAGTTACATAGGTTTTGTTTCGTAGAAATGAATCTGGGTGTACAAAGTTTATGCACTTATAGAATCTTGTTTTCATCAACCGAATTGACTTTTTGTTTTAGATTGGTACAATGAAAATGCAATTGTGTACAGTGTTCAAGGATGGATATCAAGATTTACAATGTTTGCTCTAATTGCAAGGCCTAATCTACACGAATTTACTGTTTCTGAAATTGAAAGAACTTGGAGACCGCTGCATGATAATCGAATTTCATTCCACTTTGGTCCAAATTGTTTTTCTACAACAGAAACGAACTGCTTCATCAAGGTACAGTTTTTTTTTCAAGAAAAGCTATTTTAATAAATATTTTAGAAAATATTTCTTTTTTTACGTTTTCTGTTTCATCAAAGGAAGGGATAACATAATTAACTGTGAGTAATTTAATATATGTAATATTTATCAATATTTGTAATATTTCAAAGGGATATCTTATATCTAAAGAAAGTTTTATTCATGGAATATAGTGTCGAAGTATTTTTTTCTCGAAGTAGTGATATTTCATCAAAGAAATATTCTTTTAATACAACGCTTGCTTAAGGATGTAGTGAAACAATTAAACATCTTTCGAAATGCACTGCAAAAATGCATATTTTTATTGATTTTAATAAATCTAAAATTCATTTATTCTACGTTGTTTGCCCATCATTCTCTTGTGAATGATAACATCTTGAATTCAAAATTCACTACAAGCCACTATTTGTTTCTTCATAGATTTTATTGCCAGAAAATGATGCTCTTGATGATGTGACAAATAAAGGTTTTCTTGTGAGTCCAGCTGTCAATATTCAGACGTCATCACGACCAACAAAGCCTGTGAAAGTAACTTTACCACTGATGAGTAATCCCAATTCGCCTGGAGTTGTAAAGATTTTAAGGAAAGAGAGAGAAGAGGATGATAGTTGGAGCATCTTACCAGATGGAGACGAGTGTTATTCTGTAACTGTAGACGAAGATAAACAAATTATTTGCATGGAAGTTACCAGTTTTAGTGTGTAGGTTCTGTTTTTATATACTAAAAACTGTTCTTTGTTTTTAAATATCAGCTGGCACAAAAAAATGTCCCCATGTTTGCAAAGCTGTTCAAGAGGGGCTTCAGTTTGAATATTATTGTTTTTTCCTGATGTTGATGTAAGAGGGCTTCAACTTAAAGTTTAATACCTTGTTTGCAAAAGCTACTAAGTAATCCTTGAGTTATACCAAAGGAAAGCCAACGTTAATTGTCTTTTCAAAGCTAATGTTTAGTATTTTTAGCACATTGAAGCAACCTAAATTCTCATTATTTTTGTTTCATTGAGTTAAACTGGAGTTTATTATTAGGTAGAGTATCATCATTGTAGCACATAAAATTTATTATGATCATTTTCATTCTTAATTAAGTGACTTGGGCCGCGTCTATAAACAGGTAGCCAATAAAACTAAGCAACTTCTTTGTCATTTGACATTCCACAGCATCATTTGCTCAATTGCTGTGCAATTTGCTCAATTTGCAATTTGTGCTGTGCAAGTTGATAATAGATGAACTGGATCGATTCTAGATAAATACTTTTATAATGAATATTTTTCAATGCAATTGCCGTTCCATCTGTTATAGATTTTTGGCTGTATGGACCGGAACAGAACACGCCTATAGTCTAACGCAACAAACAGTTGTGTGGATGACAAATGCTTTATTCCGTGGCCTCCCGTGCGATGTTGAATTTCATTTGTATAAAGGTATCATAAAAAAAAGGGATTGCATGATAGCTGTTGCTTGTATTCCTTTGATGTTAACAAGCAAAGAGGAATGGATTCAAAGGCCTGAAAAATCGTGTGAAAACTATCGTCATGTTACATCTTACCCTTTGCGTAAACGGTTGTTGGATTCGGAAAAGCTTTTTGTCGATGTACAAGGACAATATGTGAATGAGTGTAAACCAGAGCTCGAAGTTATTTCGTAAGTTTGATTTATTATGGTGTTTATTCAAGTTACGATTTCTTTTGGGGAAATTTCTTTCAAAACGTGCTGCAACAAATGTCAGCAGAAAATGAAAAAGAAAAAGTAAAGAGTGTGGAATGAAAGGTGGTAAGTGCAAAAAAAATTAGATATATTTAATGTGGAAAATGTTTAAGGGAAATAAATTGTTATTTTTCTAGTTTGAAAACTCTCTATTTAATCTAAAAATCTAAAAATTTCTAAATAATTTTACAACTTCAAAAACAAAACAGCAATGAATTGAGAAAGAGTTTGTTACTTTACAGATTTAACAAGAATTGCCCAGCACACACTCCGTTGAGACTGAAAGAGAGTGGTTTTAGTGAAGGAAATGGTGGAAATGTTCGTATACATTCAGAAGACAAGCAACTCGTCTGTAAAATTATGTACTTCGAAGACTTTGCAACTGTAAGTGCTCTTTTCTATCAACGA
>JAYJMH010057671.1:0-12656 GCA_036873815.1 Phacellophora camtschatica | reverse complement strand
GGTCTTTTAGTAGCCAATTTAGCTTTTATTCCTTTTCAAGACTCATGTACATGATTCCTTCAAGTAATTTTTATTTCATTGATTGCTTTTTATGGAATTACATGTTCTAAAATGCTTTCAAGCGTAAATGTCCTGCTAGATATAGTTTTATACGAATTGGTTGTTAGAAGGCCAAAATTTGGTCTTTTAGTAGCCAATTTAGCTCTTATTCGTTTTCAAGACACATGTACACGATTCATTCAAGTAAGGTTTGTTTCTTTGATTGCTTTTCTCTTTTAGCAGCCAATCCAAAATTATTGACAATTATAACTTGAATCTAAATCTAAAAATCTATCTTGAAAAGAAAACATTTTTTTGCCTGTGTATTATAAAATTAAGCCTTGGAAAGATGCAATCCCTTTCCAAGTAATACATTACAAGTTTTAATAAGGAATTTAGAAATAAGACTGTAGACATTGGAAAATATGTGTAAATTGGAAAGCACGGTTACAGTTAAGAAAATCAAAGAGTACCTATGTGTAAGGTAACTTCTTTAAAAACAATGTTTTTATTGCGTTATTATAATTTCGAGGCAAATATCAAAAAGTTCTAATTTCAGAGGAAAACGGATCTGGTTGACAGGCTAAGTAACACAAAGATAAACAAAATGTATGCAAAGAAGTTATATTCAAACAATGACAATGAAATATCTCATTGGTTGATTCTTAAAACAATAAACAATCTGGCAAAATCATTTAATTATAAATTAGATATAGAAGAGTGACGGTACCAAGTACATTTGAACATTTGCAACAAGAAATACATCTGCAGAGTCTTAATGCAATCTGCACAATAGCAGTCTAATATTTGTTATCGAGGTTCATTGTTACAACGCAAACCTCTAAATTGCAACTTTCATATTCGCCACGCTAATAGATCTTCAAAAAGCATTCGATACCATAGGCCACAAAATGTTCTTAGATAAACTGGGGTATATCGGTTTCAGTAACGAGGCAATTTTACGGTTCAAATTACGGTTCAGTAAAGAGGCAATTTTACGGCTCAGTGACAAATAAAAACGTACTTACTTACTTACTCTAAATTAAATCGATTTGACTTATAACGTCTGATTAGGTATACAGTCATGCACCATACCCTTATCTTTTATTAGAGTTTTATTACTAGTTAACAAATATATTTAATATTTTTCCGCCTGTAGTTATGCATGAACTCATCCAGGATCTAAAACTCCCATTAAAAATCAAATTTATCAACAAAACCGTGCCCACTGAATGTTCATTTAAACGGATCCATGATGATCAACCGCCTGGCGCATAAGAGAGGCACATCATCTTCGATATGTATAATGAAAGCAAGTATCTGTGGGTTAAACAAAACAAGACATAAATATTAAACTAACAGGCTGCAAATTATAGTTATAATTAGCAACCATTTGTCAATTCATTTGCATGCAATCCTACATCAGGTACTAACACATCTGTGTTCAAAATTGCTCGTATACCAAAATTCATGTCTTTAAATGTGGAAATTTGGCTTTCACCCAATGTCAGGGCTCATCAGTGCAACTAGACATTTCAAGGATCGTACTTGCATGCATAGAATTAGGGTATTATTAATCAACACAACTTGTAGAATCTTACATGAAATTTCCATCTTGGAGAAGCAAAACTATTAATAAAGCAGAAATATTATAACAACAATATCCATTAAATATCAGTTACATACCGTAATATATGCATACGTGTTGTACATAAAATATGCAGCACACATGTATTGTCATATAATATTGTTATATAGATTATAAATGTGAAATATATGCAATTGCTCATGAATAACTGTTACAAAATCCCAATAAACTCTTAAAAATAAAAAATAAAAAAAATAAAAAAAGGAATTTCACATTTTGGTATAAAGAACAGGTGTTGATTTTCATAATTTTAATAAGTTAAGATTGTATAATGTCAAGTGAACATTAGCAACATTTTAAAAAACACCCCCTTTGGAAATGTCACAAAATATATTGATAAATTGCATATAAGTAAGTTTTAGTTGCCACTGAATTATAAGTTTACAATTTATAATTTGAATAAAAGGATATAATTTTAAACAATTCGTAAAGTAAAAAATGAATAAGAAATGAATACATAAAAACAAATCTAAAAACACACACCCCTAAACTAGAGTGGCAGGGATAGCACCAAAAGATCAAAAAGACCTTGATTCCATTGACACCTGATACAAACGTAGACCTATATGATAGGAATTTTAATTCTTAGTTTGCTTAGAAATATGAACATGTACTTGTTCATTTTGCCAGTCTTCTCTTGATAATTTAATAAATTAATTATTTCGAATTCTAACATTTAAGTTCATCTTACTCTTGTCTGTAAACTGTCAAAATTCTGTCTATTTGTCTTTGTTCTGTCTGCAGGGTTTTGGAGAAATTGTTTCTTTCTTGGCCCTCTTACTCTCTGTGAAAAAGGTAGGTGATTATATGATATCCACTAAGTTGTAACTAACTATATATATATGATCCTTATTCATCATATTGATAGCTGGGTGAATTGCACCAAATGAGGATGAGTTCTCCTCAACAACACAGTTACAATTGGTGATGAAATTCCAAACATTATAATTTTTTGAAACTCTTGCTTTCTAGAGTGGCAGGCAGGGAAGGAAAATAAGTAAACTTGCTCCCAATGAGATATAGAAATACAGCAATAACAGCAATAACTACAAAGAGGTCTCAATCAAGTGACAAGTCTGGCAGGCACAAGGTCTCAATTGAGTGACACAGTCCCAATCGGGTAACTTATTATTGTATTAGTTACCCAATATATATGGGGAATTCTATGTTCTCAAGACGTTTATTTTCAACTTTCAAAATTCGTAGACAGCCTGTGTGTAACACAACGAGACCTTGTGTCGGACTGGACAGAGGAGGTAAATAAAGAGTCAATAAAATCCACCCTTTTCGCCCACCCAATTGTCTGGTAATTTGTTCCAGTTTTATCAGCCGTAATGCAATCTGTAACGCAATCAGATAAAATGAACGTCACGTCAGCGTTCTTTCATTTCCGATGGACCAGCAGTGGTGAGAGTAGCAGTGTTTGTGGTAGTAGCAGTACTAGTAGTGCTGATGGCGGGCCTAGTCCTAGGGCTAGGCTGCACCATCTCCTCATCATGCCCTTGCTCTTGCCCTCCTTGTTCGACTTCAGCGTACTCGCTGTCGTTCATTATTTCTTCACCAACTCCTTCTTCTCTGACAACATTTTCTTGTTCGTAAATTAAAATCTTCTATAAAAAATTTGAATAAAAAAAGAACAAAAATTTGGTTTGGTTGGCAGATAACCAAATTTTGGCCTGTTTCATAGCTCGTTTTTCACCTAAAACCAGTGCCAGTCCCCTGGATTACTCGACTTGGTAAAATTCTCTCTTTGACATAAAAAAATCGATTACTTAAAATTTGACGTTTTGAATATGATATTCGAAATCAGCACAAAATTTTGAATCACATATGTAATTATCATTTTTCGTGTCATTTCCTCATTACCCTGGGAGTATGTAATTTGTGTTCTTCGTAGATAATTATTTGGAATTTGTTTTTACCAACTTTGCATGAATATAAAACTAAAAACTTTGTAATTTTCATAAATATTCTAAATATTTAATAAAAAGAATTTTTATGAAAAAAAGTAAATCTTTGTTTTGTACATGAATACAAAATTTTCTATAATTTGGTTGGTCTATTCAACCCAAAAAAGGAGCAGTATCACACAGGTGGGAACATTTGAAAATGAAAATAATTTCTTCTAGTTTATTTTAGTCAGACCACACACATAGATAACCAGTATCAAATATTATTTATTACTTAAATTGGCTGTTCTTTCAGTGTCCCACCGGTCCTTCGTCATTAAGTCATTGCCAGGAAAATGCCACTGATAAACAATATTTGTTGTTTACCTGTGTAATTCAGGCCATATTCCAAAACAAAAGCCTTAATTTTCCTCACAGTTGAATTCAATTATCAGATTTCTACAATTATGTGACAGGGGCTGATCCAGACCGTCGCACAGTACGCACGTAAGACTGTCGTATTTTCTCGTTCCATTTACGTAAACGTAAAGACGACAAAAAATGAATTTTACAATCCGACAAAAAATTATTTTTTTCCCTCTGTTCTTCTTTACATATAAACGTTTCGCTATTGTTTAGGTGTCATTAAGCCAGAATCTTGTTCTCAAAGTATACTTTTGCAGAATGATATTTCTCATGCAAACGCAAAGGCTGAGGCAAGATCTTTCACAAATTTTTGTTGGTTGTCCATATTCTAATTGCCTCGTATTGAAAGTAAACTCCAATGCACGTCATTTTTATATCGCATTGCGACGGTCGAATAAATCAAGAAAATGCGCTGACACGATTTTGCAAATTATTTTGCAACCAAACTGTTTTCAATTGTTGTTGTGTGACAGTGGGGCGATGTATGCTTTTTAACAACAAGGGAAATCATATAGGAATAGAGCAAACTTTTCAGGAAGACAATCGAGGTGATATATTGTTTGTAATAGACTTGAACATTCATCCTCTTAATTTCTGTTGGACTCTTTCAAGGCCTGGAAAAACGTTTTATTGTCTTCCATCAGGTGTTTGGTGTTTAGGAAAACGTTTTGGTGCGTACGTGTGTCTTATATCGAACAAGAAGATAAATGTATTGAGCAATGTCAAATTATTCAGCGAGAACTAAGATTTAGGATAGCATCAAGTCATCTTTCAGTATTCAATTAACAAGTCTTGAAAAACGAGCTGCAGTCCCAGAAGGAAGTAGTCCAGACCCTGATAGGAGTAGAAAATGTTTGAAGCGTTGACAATATATAATTTGTCCATAAAAGTTATTTCATTGACAAGAAATACGATTTGTTCAGCTTTGAGGATACATCAATTTTAATTTTATGTAATAACAATGTGATTTGTGGTCAGTATTTATTTGGAATTTTGTTTATTTTTTCTCTAAGATGCTGAAATGTTTCTGTAAAATATAATAATTGTCAATGGTTATCTATTATTTTTTCTTATTTGGAATTGAGAAAAGGTGCATTTTCAAAACCCTACAAAGGGTGTTGCCCTTGAATAAAGGGTGCGGTATGGACGTTTCCTCAAGGTGACTTCGATTTTTTTCATCCTCGTTTGTATCCCTGCACGTATATCAAAAAAAATTTCTCGATGCCGAAGAACAAATCGTTAGAAACAGACGTAGAATTTTTTTATTTTTCATATGTAAATACTACACTTGGATACATTTGCCTTTTCGTAATGTATTATATAAACATCTTTCATAAATATATTAGTTAAAATAACTTTAATTTACATTTGGCAACACCATGTTGGCAATATGACCATTTAACTGTATAATCTATAAGAGGTGAATTAACAATGTTCATAAATTATATTTTGATTAGATTTACAACAATGGAAAGTGACAGATTTCACAACATGAAGACTGTTATATATTTGTGCTGGCGTTAATACAAAGCTAAAACCATAGAAACATTTAAAACTGTTCTAAAAATCTTTTGTTTCTTGATATAAGCAGAATGTATCTACATATTTTTCTACAACTGAGTTTCACGAGCATCAAAAGTATACGCATGCAAATTTGAATGTCTTCATGCAAATATCTGAACATTTTGATAGTTTTCTAGATTTTAGAGGCGTATAATTTTTTGTGTGCTTAACCTAATACAACAGTTAAACACTTGCTTTCATTAAAATATATGATGGAGAAGAATCATTCTTTTTATAAAGAACTGCAAATATGATTTAGGACAGTTTAATCGTTTACACAACTCTTATGCCATGTAAACAAGCTCAAATATTTTAATGATTTTTCCAACAACAATATTGGTTGTTGTTCTAAAATGCCTACAGCTCTTTAAAGACTGTTATTGTGATTGTTGCCATACTTAAAAGAACAAAAAAGAATAACAGTTTCGGGTGTTGTTAAAATCGTACCACAATGTCAGGCAAGATAATATTTACATATTAATTCGCTACAATACATAGTGACGATTTACGATTAACTTCCACAATGCATTACACAAAACATGATCAATAATTATTTATTGAGTATTAATTATTTATCAATAACTAATTATTTCTGAAAATTGTGTCATTTAGTAATTTTCCATAATAAAAAAGGAAAATACACATCGAAATTCCATAAGGCCAGTCTTCATATGCTCTCGTTGAAGAATTACGCATAGTTTGAACTCATAAAATTTCAAATAGTCTATCTTTGATTAAGTTAATTATAAATAATTAACCAATGAGTGATTTATGATAGCTTTTTGAAAACTTGAAAAAGTTTCATTATTTCTAAAATATAAAAGAATGTCTAACACAATAGCTAAACCTGTAGAGAATGTGAACAAAACCTTAATATCAGATTTTATTATGATGGTTAAAGATTTTTGAAATAAATGATCATCAATCATCAATACTTTTTGCAATTAGAAATATATGGCTAGTTCCGGTTAAACTTTTTAAAAAGATTTTCCTGCCATACATTTTTAATAATAAGTAACGAATTGGAAATAAATTTTATTATGACTGAAATTTCTGGGTTTTTTCTAAGATTAGATTTATGCTTAAGAAACATCTGAGATTTAATTTCAATTTTCGTTTAACGACTTACACAGTGTAATTTGGTTTCAAAGGCTGGCAATCGTTAATTACAATGATCACTTTTAAACAATAATCAAATTGTTGTTTGAACCCTAAGAAACATTTGTTGTTTTGATATTTACAACCACAAAATCTAAATTTATGTATATTTGCCACCTGTTTCGAAATTGTCCAAATTTTCTTGTTGTTGTTAAATTTCGATTATTGTGGTGTAATCTTAGTGATAACAATTTATCTGATAATTATACTTTTGCTAATCGAACCAAACACTAATTATCAGGTGATCACTTAAATTTAGATTTATTCATAACTTGTACAGGACTTTCATGATTCTTAATGTTTAAAAGCCGAGAACATATTGTACAATCCATGTACATCCATTTTCATCACTATCTGATTTTCATGAAAACACTTCGTTGTCATCCTCCTGGAAAACGTCAGATCGAATATTTGAAAAGTTTTGTTGTTCATGCTTCAATTCCTGCATGCTAAATCGTACTGACCTTTTTGGTCTTCCTTTTGCATGTCCAAATTTTTTGGAATAGCTCTCGTCGTTGCTTTCGTCGCTTCCCGAACTTGAGATGCTCTTTCGTGAGTCGCACGTTGAAGAAGTGTCGGTTAAAAATCCTGTTTCCACGTCAATACATTCTCTATCATCGCATTTATATTGTTTACTGTCGTTTCTTAAATGATGTGATGGCGGAAATTCATTTTTAAGATGTAAATGTAATTTTTCCAGATTGCTTTCAGATTGATTTTCACTTAATAGTGATGTGTTCTCACTACAGTTACTGTCATAAATTTTATTTTTAATATGAATGAGACCAATGACTTCAGTAGGTTCACTTTTGTTATAGTTATCACCTTCTGACCGGGGTCGCGAGCTTAAGACAAATCTTGTCTTTCTTTTCAGAATCCCTTTGGGCTTGCTAAGGCTTGAACTACTTCCACTTTCACTTTCTTCTCCAACCTCTAGGTACCTTGAAGTATCAAAAGAGCTAACAGAACTTTCCGATTCGGAAGCCGTTGTTTTTCTAAAAGGACTCGTCACTCTTATTATTTCTATTCGATTCAAATCTGAAGCTGATTTGTACAATGTCCCTGCCTCTGTTGGCGTTGCTTTACATTTATCATTTCGACGAGCTGCATACTGGCTACCGTATTCAGGATCCTCCTTCAGCTCAATAGTTAGCTTCTTGTTAGATCGGTATAGTCTCTGCCGAAGCACTGCAACGATAAGTAGTATTGTAAATAGCGTTAAGCTTGATATCAATGCAATCAAAATAAACATTTGTTTGTTGCTCATAAGGGGATCTGACTGCCTTGCTTGTTCATTTAAAATACGTGTTTTTATTGTGCCTTTTGTATTTTCTTTTAGCATTGTTGATCGCTGTGCTGACAGTGATGCACCAGTTCTTGCAAATGCTGGACTCTGGGTAAATTCCTTGGAAATTTTTATATTCTGTTTGTATGATTTCTCAAAAACATAGTCCTTATTATTAATGGTAGATTTGTGCAAACTAGTCGCAGTTCGTGAGTGCTGCATTGTTGCTTTAGTGTGCATGTAAATGGGAAAGGAACTCTGATTAGAAAACCCTTTTGTAATGTTCGTGTTATGACCAGTATCTACAATTTTCAGGATAATAGACGCCAATTTAGTTTTCGTGGCTACAGTGGTTACAGGGTCTTGTTTTCCAAAGCACTCAAGTGGACCGAGTTTATACATAGATTGAAGTGTCGTAAATTTACGGCTGAACTGAATTTTTGTTACAGGTAAATCATTCTTCTCAGTGAAATATCCTTTATCTGACCTCCATATTTTGTCAACTATATCACAATTGCATTTTAGTTGCCTATCGCTACAAGTGCCATGCTTTCCACACGCGCAGGACAGGCTACCCTTAGTGGCACCACCCCAATAACTTTGTATTGTGTTGTCTCTCGAAAACCACCTTGCCCCATATCGATAGGCACGAGCAGTGTCTTGGTATTTAGAATTCATCAATGTCGACGAGGAACAGTGATACTCGATGTATTGTCGGCAGTGTTCACTCGATTTGATGACATATCCGATATCTTTCATAGTGATATTGTAATCAAAGTTATGATAGAAATAATTATTGTCGGATTTCGTTGCTTCATAAATACCTCTCAGCCTGTTTTTTCTAAGTATATTGTCTTGCAAACGCTTTCCGTAATTAAATATGACAGCTGGACCTTTTTCATGGTCCATTTTACAATAAACATTGAGAACGTTATGCCCAGGCTTCACTGCGTAAATTCCATTTAATCGGCTCCCACTTATGAAGTATTCATTGCAACTTTTTTTTGGTTGTTTGACCTCTTTTAAGCATAATTTGTCAGCATTTTTCTTTCCTGAGCAAGCACATTTTGATCCAACATAGGATTGAACACAGCTGCTAGAATCGTTGCATTTGTTGGGATAGCAGTAGTCCTTCATTCCTTTCATACCAAAATTACCTTCTAACCTCATACTGGTTTCATTCAATCGATGTTTGTTTAAAACAATGTTCCATATCATTCCAACGAAGTTGGGAGCAACTAATGTTCCTTTGCCAATAAATATTCTCTTTTGAAAATTTTCTCTTATCCGTAATGCAACTGAATGTGTGTCTTTTCCGATTGAAACTTTAGCGCCCCAACTATTTAGCTCCAATCTAATATCATGCCAAGATCCAAAATCAATGTTTTCTCTTGCTTTTGTTGAGATAATAATTTGGCCGTGAACAAGAAGTTTAAGTACGTTGCTTTTAAAATAGAGAATAAATCCTTGAGTATTTGAATAATTATTTCTTCCATTTGTAAGAAGTACACCATCTCGGTGATAGGTTCTAAATTTTAAAGCAATATCAATGCCAGAATTTGTAGGATTTGCAAAATAAATGAAAGACTCGCCGGTGTAGAAGTTAATTGCGTCAAACGTATTCATACCATTGCAATTCCACTGCAAGTGCTGGTGCTGTTTTGACAATGTCTCGAATAAATAATGGTTATTAAATTTGACGTAAGACAGACAACCATCGAAGTTTCTTTTGGATACTGTTTTAAGTTTTGTGTCGTCGTCTTCTAGTCCACCAATAGTGACTCCATTGTCCAGGTTTAGTTTTCGTTTAGAGCCTGAGACATTATGATATGCGTCAAGCTTAGCATCTGTCACATCTTGAAATATTCTCAATTCCAGTTGATGCCACTCATTGTCGCATAAGTTATCCTTAAGTAATATTTCTTTTTGAAGGAACATTGAGGTATTCTGCAGAGTACCCAAGGCGACCCTGAAATAAGAATGAGATGAACCTTTGTTACACATTGATTTCCCATTTTAGTAAATTTGCAGAATAAACTTTCCATCTAAAAAAAATTTTTTTTTAACTAAACTCTACATGTAAATTTTATCGAAATATCACATGTTCATGTTTTTAGTGATATCCACTAACCAATACGCTCAAACTCTTTCCTTGATGATTGAATATCTACAAGTGGCATCTTGACAGAAACATGTTTGGCTATTTGAAATAAGGTTGTTAAAATGGCAATGGAACTAACTGAAGTATGCTATAGCTTAGTTCTTTTTGTTAAAAATCCACCACTTAAAATATTTTGATTTTAATTTTAGATTTCAGATGCCGAGAAATAAACTAATGACGATAACTTTATTAGGGAGTAAAAATCTAATAAGAAAAAAAGTTGTACTGTGTTAGCAAAATATTTATATATCTGAAAGATTGCAAGGAGTCAAAGAAATTATTTCCGAGAAAGAAAATGTGGCAAGAAGACGCAGCTATCGTGATACTACAAGTCATGGCGTAGGAGCGGGAGCATGGATTACCGTGTCTCCCTAAAATTTGGTGAATGTACTTATTTTTACCATGACGTAGTCAAAGAGGAACCTTTTGTGTTATGTGGGCAATTTCGTGGCTTTTCTTGTCGTCATCTCATCAAAGTATAAAAACAAATTCTTTTTCTTCTGTTATTTTTCCTCGGCCAGGTTTCCGTTCTCAAAATTACAGTGGCTGCCCACAATCTTCACTACTAATCTCCAAAGAGGCCTAACACACAACAGAGATTGAAGCTACTTACATTACATTTACATTTACATTACATTGCTTACATTGCAATGCATCTTTTACATTACATTACATACGTTATGTTACATATAAATATTAGTGACTTTTTCAAAGGCAATGTGACTTCACAACAATACCTCATGTAAATATGCACAAATTTCCTGAATATTTGTTAAAATATAAACAACAACACTATTTCAAGATTTCAGTACGCAAAATTAAAGAATGAATAGAGAAGCAACAACGCTGGTATGCTCATTACGACTTTCAAAATATCTGCCAGTGCCTCTTCATACAGGCCTTAGATGCAGACAACATACGCACCCAAGGTGGCTTTATTCTGGAGAGCAGATATGGGGTCGGGGAATAAAAATAATTCATCATAAAAAGCAGAACAAGCTGGTAAAATTATTTCCACCCAAAGATCATGAGGCACGAGGTCGAGACTTTAAAAACGAAAGGAAAAATCACCTCAGAACTGTGACCGGTTTTAGAAACGTATTTTAGAATTCAAATTTGCAAAATAAACATTGCGAAAAAGTATATGAAAATATTTTGTATGCAAGGGCCGAAAGTATGAGGTGCAAACACCGCCAAAGTTGAGCCTTTTTTACTAATCATTATTTTGCCAATTATTTTAAAAGCATTTTCCTAAAAACAGGTTGCATTTTTATAAATTCATTGTGCATTTTTCAAATACGTGGTCAATTTTCCTTCTAACATGGTGCTTTCTCCTATGAACATGGTGCTATGCTTTCCTCTAAAAATATTGTGCCTTCTTTTAAAAATATTGTGCCTGTCTTTTAAAAATCTGGAGCCTGGGCACTAGTAAATATTAAAGAAAAACTAGTATTAAAGAAAAACGTGGCCTGTGAGCAAGTAATGAACCGAGAAAAATGGCGAAAGATTTGTAGGAGGCTACCCGGAGCCTCTGTAGAGCTGCTGAGCCGCTTGGTACTACTAGTTCTCTTCAAGCTACCCGTTCATTTGTGCCTACTAGGCCAGAAGCAGATCAGGCTGCGTCACATTTCAGGCCCGGCGTCCCCTCTTGCACCTGGTCCATCAGGTGCCAGGCCTAGGCCCAGCTGTAGATCAAAGAACATAAATGATGAAATAAATTCATTGTTTCCACATCATTTTGGGCATGAAGGACAAAAGAGAAAACGAAAAACTGCTGCCCAGAAGTGCAGATAAATTGTCCACAGTTTCATGTGCCTTGCAGACAAAGACCATCTTAAGGCACCAAAAGCTGAGGAACAAAGAGGGCTTCTTGCTGCAGGATTATGTGAAGGAAAATTGTCCATACCAGAAGATGCACGTGAGGAAGAGTTAAGAGAGCTCGTTTTCAATTCATTTGCAAAGTTATCTGAGGCTGGAGGTTTTGGGCTGATGTATTCGGTAGCCAAATCAAGAGAACTTAAATTGATCCCACCAGATCGAGATGGTGTTACCTTCAAGTACATAGTGGCATTTATTGGGCAGGGAAAAATACTTATAAGACCCATCCATCAAGATCTTTATGACCTTAAGAAGCTTTCTTATCAAGATAGCACTAAAAGCAAAGCGGACAAAGAGAAATGCAACAACTGAAATACTCTGGTTAGCATTCATCACTTAGAAATCCTCCAGGACCTGGACAATGGCAATGAGAGTGAATATGAAACTACCCTCGATAAACATGCAGATGCTATTGGAAAGTATTCAGATGAAAATTTCAGATAAAGAGTGAAATAACAGATTGCCTTCTGAGGAATAATTTAGTTCTTTTCTGTACATGCAGAATTACAACAGCTCAGAAATGGTATTAATTCCAGTGGCGGATTCAGACTGGTGCTTGCGATGCTTGAGCATCAGTCAGAATTTTTAAGACAAAGATAATTTCTAAAG
>JAYJMH010057660.1:0-12657 GCA_036873815.1 Phacellophora camtschatica | reverse complement strand
TTCAACTTGGCACGTAATAAATATTTCTAGTCAATCTCTATAGGAAACAATAGAAAAAACACGACAGCCATAAACAGGGTCAAATTGGCCAAATGGCAACCCTGAAATAATTACAAAGATAATGATAACTCAAATAGCACTATCACTTAATAGTGTTTGGAGATTATCATATCTTCCTTTGTTGATACATTGAGCCTCATCATATTTCTTTCTGTTGCTAAGCAACAATGTAAGCATTTCAATTTAATTCAATTCAATTCATTAGTACTTACGCGAGCGTTACCGTATTGAATTTAATTCCCCTTTCCGAGTTGTCAAATCCTTTTTTACACTTGTCCTTTTGTCCGCTTGTCCAACCTAGCAACAATTGCTGCTCTAGGCGAGAATTCGATTGACAGCTCGGAATGGTGAATTTATAGACACCAACAAGCGACTGGTGACTGTACGTATCCAAGATTTGCCAAATAAAATTTGCCTTGTATCAGAACAAATACACGCCAGAAAATATTTTATTGTTCGTCATTGTTTACTGCAGCCTCGTTTTAAGAAAAAAAAATTTAATTAGCCTATCAAATCATTCTTTTTTGAATTCTTTGAATTCTTTTGATTGGTGTGACGAAAAGTGGTACCAGCTTATTAGACTTATTATTTGAGTCGTACTCGCTCCAGTAAAAAACAGTTTAAAAATCGAGCCAGTTCAGGCAGCCTCGTTATGGATAATTCTTGTTCTGCAAAATACCGCTAACTTTCTGAGGTCTTCTCCTCCGTGGGGACCTAATTTTTATTTTTTACTGATTTACCAAACGAAATAGACTTGAAGCAAATCTGCATATTGTTCAGAACCTAAACACAGGGAACTGAAGTAGTTTGTCTACCAGCTTATCGGTTTATTCATATGACAGTCCATAGGCTATTGTCCATACGTTACCATTCGTAATTTATTAATTTCGAATTTTTTTGCTCTTAGGTGTTGGAGCTTGGCCCTCCGTATCCAATGGTTGTTCTCCCAATCGAAGGTGATTATTGGATGGAAGGCACCAATCATATTTTAAAACGAGACTTGCACAATCGTCCCGCTTTGCCGGTGATAAATCTAAGCCAATGTGTTGTAGAATTTGATCCTACCACCCATGCTTATAGAGAGCGATTTCTGGGCAGAGTAAGTGTGCATATATTTATGGGCAGTGTTTAATGATGTATGTGTCTTGGCCTGCGAGCAATATGCTAGTTTCACGAGTGTGTCAGCTTGAATTCTTACTTAATACACTTACGTTGGAAAAGAAATACCCCGGGAGGAGGGGATACACGTCCCACTGTCGGAAGGGGGTCTGCCGGTGAGATTTCATAAACCCACACATCTTTAATCTTCAAATTTTCGTGTATACCCAACATTATTGTTGTGTTTCATTCCAAACTAACCCAAAATTAAAGGACAATTTTTCATATCAAACCCAAAATAAGGCAATTTTGCTAAAAATCGTACCCATGTTTAGAGAATTTAAGTTCAAACTTCCTTCAAAGTTCAAACCCATCCTTATCGGCGGCAGTACCCATGTATTAGGGTGTACCCCCTCTCCCTGAGGAAATTATTTGCACCTTCTTATTAAAACTGGTGGCCAAAAATGTCAGCATGGTCACTCAACAAGATTTGCATAACAAAAGCATGACAAAGCACAGTATTCCTCGCGCTAAATTTTGTCGTCAAAATATTCGTAAATTCATTCACGTTTCGTTAAAATAGTGTGATTTCGATTCTTTTCATTGAAAAAAGTACCTAAATTTCGAGATAACACAGGTTTTGAAATGTGAAATTGGAGGAGTGTGTTACAATATAAAGGGAATAGATTTTCACAACAAAGGCCTCTCAGTTTGATGTTTTTCAGAGAAGAACATTTCCAAATTTTTTGTTATGACTGAAGGTATGCTACCCAAGGGTTTGTTGAAAGTATGCTGCCTAAAGGAAATCAAAAGATTAAAGTCAAAACGGCCATGCCAATCATTGCTGTTACTTTATCTCATTTTGAATCGATGTAAAAATTAAAATGGTGATGGGATTTACAGAAGAAACGATTTCATCAAAATACGTAGCGAGGGAGAGAAAGGGACCTAAAAACTTTATTATTCTGCTGTTGTTTTATGAACACTTATTGTTTTAGGAACACTTGAATTATGCAGCTGTCGACAATCGGTATGGGCCACTGGTGTTATCTGTACGATGTGAATTTACGGGTGATGGCGATGGCAATTTTAATGATTCAAGGGACTACTACGAAGTAATATTACGGTATGTTACAGCATCCAAGATAGTTATGTATCATATTCAGGCATTATTTTAGTGATTTATTGTCAGGCCTGGCCATAAAAGTTTTAACCCTTTCACTTCTGGATTTATTTGTGCTAAACAAGCGAATCCTGTAAGTTTTGTTTTACAGGGGGTAGCACATGCAAACCAAATTAATTTTTATGACAAACATACGTTGAAATGTCTTAAATTAAGGTAAATGTTCTACCCGCATTTACCTCCTGAAAACATTACGTTTTACGTTGTTTGTCAGTGGGTCGTATGGCCTTTCCCGGGGGTGAAAGGTTGCCTGTTGCTATTCAAGGGAATATTTAGCAGTTACTGAATAGATTTACTAAAACAATTTAGAAAGCAGACTTTGAGGAAGGCAATTTGCTTTTCTAAGAAAGCAATTAACATCTCTTCTCTAGCATTTGAAGGGAGCCTGCAGGAGAGCAATAGCTCTCTTGAAACAAGTTGAACTAAATTGCGTTCCTTTGTTTGTTTGTTTGTCTATGCAGCAGGGGTAAATATATGTCAATATCCTGCAACTTAAGATAGGGGAAAGATAAAGCTTTATATGCAGTTTAGGCAAGAGTTAGACTGCATATATGATTTTGACGCGTAGTTTTTCTGGGCAAGAGTTAGAGCAATTAAATTACATGTCGGAGAAAAGATGGAAATTAAGTTGACATGTATTCACCTCTGTTTTTTACGCTGTCCTCGTCCTCTGAAAAATTAGACTTAGATAGCATTTGTCTGTTTATTGGAAATAAATGCAGGCGTGAAACTGTTCAAAATGTTTAGGAATGTTTAGGGACGTTTGGTTTCAGTGTTTGCTTGTTTATACTTTTTTATTATTTAGCCATTCGAAAGTGACATAATTTATTGTTCTTTTCAGATTAAAAGACAGGACGATTCATCAGTTTATACCGTCAGCTTCTTTAACTGAAAACCCTCGACCACGTGAAATTATACAGGTTTGCATATGCAATTATTTTTATTGCCCCGGGAAGCTAAACAACGTAAAACGTCATATTTTCAGGAGGTAAATGCAGGCTAAACTTTACATCAATTTAAAATATTTCAACGTAAGTTTATCTTTTCAATTGAGTTCGTTTTGTTAGTGTTACTCTTTGACAAATAAAATCAAGATAATTGAAAATAATTGATAACTGTTAATTGAACCTTTGATAAATCCTGGCGTGAAAGGATTACAGATTTTAGAAAATGTCATGCCTGCTCATTATAGTTTCTAGTGGCACTAGATAGAAGTTTATACTTTTTAACGTAAATATTTTTTCAGCTCTTTACTAATTTTAAAGAGTTATATACAAAAGAGAAATTGGTAATTGTTAGCTTGCATACAGACTGTGTTTTTCGAGTTTTGTACATAATTTTGTATACAGACTACTAAAGGAAGAGTCCTTTTTATTCATTTCCATCCATTTCTATTTTTACGGCTGGCTCTGCTGTTGACAATGCGCGCTTGACTGTGCATGACATGTCGACTTTACCGCTTTTGAGTTAAAACCATTTCAAAACTCACGAAATTTCTTGAAATGTGTCATATTTCTGAGGTCAATGTGGACATTTGCGTTTGTTTTATTTCACAGAGCGTTATTCAAGATGAACTGGATGTGGATCGATTTCATCCTATAGCTATACCAAGAGTAAGTCTTGTTTTAGTTAGCCATTGTTTTGTACGTTTGACTGCAAGCTTATGCTTATTCAAGACTTGTGTTATGTTCATATTTATGTTCATGCATGTTCATATTTATGGTCGTGTTTATTTTCACGTTTTACAATGTTCATGTTTACGTTTACGCCTAAATTTACGTTTTACAATGTTAATGTTAATGTGTTCACGTGTTCATGTGTTCATGTGTTCATGTGTTCATGTGTTCATGTGTTCATGTGTTCATGTTCACAGTTGCGTTTTCGTTTATGATGTTCATGTTCATGTTCATGTACATGGCGAACGTTCATTTTTCATGTTCACTTTAGACTCATGTTAGACCAATTGTCTTACGTTTGCGTCAATCTTAGACTCGCTACAGAATTCCTTGTATTATGTGCCACCTTTCCTTCCACAACCTTATCCTATTTTTTAAACTGGGAACTGGGACTTATAGCATTAAAGCAGAAAAACTGCCATACTGCAACAAGAAGTTTTTGCCCCAATTAGAGAGCAATATTTTAAGATTGGCTGTCTTTAATTGGCTTTATGTCAAACTCATTCAATTCATGAGATAAATTCACATAAAATATGAAATAAACAAAAACTGTAATGTTTGTTTATTCCCTAAAAACATGATGTTTTACGCTTTTTATTAACAGTCTATTTGTTTTGAGGTGGACTTTTACACAGAAGCTCAAACTTGAATCAGATCTCCTTGCTATCAAAATATTATTGTCGTCATGATGACAGGAAAGTTGCTTGATAAAAACTCACCTTCTCTTTTCGTATTTTAATTTCAACGCAACAAACATTTGCCTAAAACTGATGTTCCACAAACGTAATCGGTTAGCATATTTTTATTTTGTTTTTACTGGCCTACTGGAACAAGTGCAACTAAATTCTACTGTAGAAGTGTAACTGAAGAACTAAGGGTCTACCAGACCAGTGCAACTGACTCCATTAAGACAGATTTTTAATCTCGTGTTTCTTGTGCCGGGGCGGCAGAGTCATACTGAGTGGGTGGGCTATAGCCCCTACACTTTCCTGCAAGATTTTAGCTTATTTTATCGTGTTTAAATATTTTTGTACCAAATCGAGCTAAATCTGGTTTTAGGCCTACCAACTTTTGAAACACCCACAGTCGCTGTTGTTGTAGCGTAGTGTTAATTTACTACACGTATATTATCAAAATGATTGTGATTGTACTTCTAGATTACTGAACATATTGTAAAATACGACGAACACATAGTAACAAACTGTTATAAAATTGGAGTGATATATCAAAGGAGTAGACAGGTATGTTTTACAATGTAGTATTAACTTACTTCTGTAGTTGCATTAAAACAATTGAATCCCAGTTTTTAGGCATAGGCAATTTGGAAATTATGCTGCAGCAAGATCAAGGCTCTTTCAAACCTAGTCATGGCTATGAAAAGATTTTAGTGCTTGCGATTTTCACGATTCAACACAATGAACAACGTAACTTTCAACAAAATTCTACAAAATATCCTGCAGGATCACTGTTTGAAAAAAATTCCTGTGACCATTTGTCACACAGTCGGGTCATTTTTCATGCCATGCTATAAGTTAAATTTTTTTTACACGTTATCAGAAAATTATTAGATTTTAAAGCATTGTTGGGTAATTTTAAAAAAATTTGTAATGTACTCATTCTGCACTAATATAAAACATTGATGAAAGTACATCAATGTTTTCTTTTTGTACTTTCTTTCTTTCGTGTTTTTGAAATTGTTTTTGCTACTTTTTCCCGCTTTTTTATTCATAGTATTATTTTATGAATTGAGGAAGTTAGTCTTTAACGTTTGTGGGCAATATTTTTAATTTTGGTAGAAGAACTATCCATAAGGATGATTTAGTTTAGATGACTCATGTTTTGAAATTCAGAAAAAATATATATAGAACTTAAAATTATTATGCACTGATGTAAAAAATTAAAAATATATTTATCTGCTTTTTTTTCTTGTTCAAATTGCTTTGTGTTTTGTTGCTAATTTACATTTTCCCAAAAACTTAGTCTATTTTTTGAGTTAAAGAGAATAAATGTGTATAAATGTGACTGCAGCAAGGGGTCTGGGAAGTCTAAATAACTACCTAATCAGATGGATCAGTTGGTAGACCAATTTAGAAATACGCTTGTCCTTCTATCCGTTGATTCTCTTATAAGGAAATCATTTTTCCTAGTGTTTTGAGTTGGGAATTTCTTTAAAAGAACTGTAGATAAAGGAATACAAGTATACATCTTTATTTCAGACGACCGAAGAGGAATATTTTGGAAATATATTTCATAGTAGCGGCATGGAGGAGTTTTTAAATTGTATGGGCACGCAAGTTCAATTACAGGGTTTCAAGGGGTAAGTAAACATTTATGACGAATATAATGACAGGTATATACACTTTAAAGTAAGGATTATCAAAAAAGGTAGTCACAATGTTTTAGGCCATATTATGAAGAAGAAAGAATTGGGAAATATTGCAATAACTTGAAGGACAGAAAGAAAAAGGGCTAGAGGATGACAGAGACTGACTTTCACCTCAAGTATCAGTCATTAGATGAAGATTTTAATGGGATGAAAACGTTATAAATTTTGATTAATTTCCGTTGTTTGAATTTAGCTTTTTAACTGATTTTGTTTGCAGGCGCTTTCCCTTACTTTTTTGAAAACTTACACATGATTTACTTAGGTAAATTTGATTTATTTAAGCATTGAGCGTGAAAGCATAAATAAGATTTATTTATGCTTGAGCGGTGAACAATATTTCTCTAAGAGATTAGTTATATATATACCTTACTTATACTCTAGTACAGGTCAAATATTACGAGCATATTTTAAAAGCGTTTTTATTACAATCGTAAAACATTTAAATGTTTGTTTTTCAGGTATCGAGGGGGACTAGATGTTAGGCATGATCAGACTGGAGAAAAATCTTATCACACTGTATTTAGAGATAAGTACGTTGTTGCATTTGTTTTATTTTGGCTCAATTTAGTTTGGTTTAGTTTTGCTTAGTTCGGTTTCGAACGATACCATTTACAATTAAAAATAGCAGATTTCACATTTGTGAGAGCACTAAATTAAATCAAAATAAACGAAGACAGCTAACCTTTAATAACAGTTATTATTAGCTTAAAGCCGTCGAAGGTGTGAAATCTATTATTTTACAGTAACAACTCGCATTGTTATATTCAGAATTTAATGTAATAAACCGCCACCTTCTGATAGGATCTGAATTTTCCAGAAATTCATAAATTTTAAAATTTAATGGAATAATATCTTTTAAAAGTATCTTTGGAATATGGTTTATATCCTACCAGACCTGCACCAAGTCTTATTCCTTTCTTGGAGCAATTCTAATAATGTGTTGTCTGTAAGCAGGCTAGGTCTGTTATTATGATTACGAATTATTAAATATGATTATTTTTACAGAGAGTTTATGTTTCATGTTTCGACGTTACTACCGTTTAAACCTGGTGACAGGCAACAGGTATATAATTTTTTTGAACAATTTTATTTCTTCAAGATCCTTAATTTTAACTTTTTTATTTATTTTGATACGTTTGTTTTTGTTTCATGGCTTTTTGTAACACAACTAAAAAAATAAAATTTGATTATTTTTATGGAGTGACAAGGTATCTTGCTATGATTGGAGGAATTTATTTTCCACTTGGCTATTTTTAAACATTGTTTCCTCAAGCAATAGTGTTTTCTTTAAAAGCAAATGTTTTTAACAAGTTCAAACAGAATTTCGTATCTTGTTTTATTACGATTTAAAATTGGACACTCTGTTGTAAAAGTCGTTTTTTAAACAATAAGAGATTCTTTCTGTAGGTGCAAAGGAAAAGACATATTGGAAACGATATTGTAGCTATAGTTTTTCAGGTAAGTAATCACATTTTTACACCCGCAGTTCTTACCAATTAACAACTAAATCATATTCAAATTTTAGTTTTGCCGGGGGTAACTTAGACTCACTACATAAGTTCCTTGTTCTTTCGCTCTTTGTTGTTGTTGTTTTCGCCTCGTTCAGTTAGTATAGCGGAGGAATATCAGGCGGAGGAGCAAACTAACGACTTTTTTAGTGAGTCTAGGGGCAGCTGTCTTATAGGTATTTAGCTCTGAAAATATAAACAGTTTCATTTTGTTTATTGATAGGGAGTTTTGGATTCATGAAAAATTCAAGTACGATCAACAACTAGACATTTTGTTGTGATTCGTGATTTGAATAAATATATTTTACATTTAAAGACAACATTGAAATCTATTCTTTACAGTGACAAATTGAATTGTCATGTTTGAAACCGCAGTCTTTTGTTTTACAAAATTCCCCTTTGTTAGTACGAGTACCCTTATACTCCCGCGTGAACTCAAAAACTGAATGCAAAGCAAAAACAAGGGAATATTTTTTTCAACCATCTAAAGTATTTTCTGAACGACACCAATACAACATTTTATTATAATTATGTATATATATTATATTTTTATTATTTCATTGTTTTTCTTGCAGGATGAAAATACTCCATTTAGTCCTACTTCAGTTCGCTCACATTTTCTGCATGCGTTTATCGTTGTTCAAGTCATTGAACCAAACACCTCAAACGTTCGATATAAGGTGGGCGATTTTTAATCAATTAAATCAATCAATGCGATTTCTCATTGGATCACTTCATCCATATTATTGTTGGTTAAAACTCTTTACTTTTCAATATAAAGTGGGTGATTTTCAATCAATTTAATCGATCAATGCGATTTCTCATTTGATCGCTTGATCCATATTATCTTTTATTTTTCAATATGAGGTTGATGATTTTCAATCAAGTCAATGGCATTTGTTGTTGTGAATTTGATTGACTTGCTTGATCATTCATTATCTTTAGTGTTACACAGTTTTTTAGATATATATTTTTTCAATCGATATTTTCGGTTTTTAAAATTAAAAAAGTAGACCCTAACCAGGAGGAGCAAATAAAATGTGAATTTTTATGCTTACACGGTTGTGTCAATAGGTGAAAAGAATTGACTTGGTTTACGTACTGTTTTGTTGCTATCTCGCTTTTTGCTACACTTTTATTTCAAAGCCCAACCCGCAGTAAACTCTACAAAGTTTGATTTGAGAGAAATTAAATTGCCATGATTAGTGACTTTCAATTTTATTAAGTAACTGTCTCTATATTTTTATTTTATGTTTAGGTTTCTGTTACGGCAAGAGACGGAGTCCCTCAATTCGGCCCTCCACTTCCAAGCCCAGCGGTATTTCGAAAGGTGAGTGTCATACGAGCATCTAGTTACCATTACAAGTGACATATTGTCATTACAAGATAGTAATGCTAAAATTAGATTTGTGAAAAATATTTACCTAGGCTGTTTGTACTAATGTTTTAGCAGCTGTTCATACAGGAAGATATGTTGCGTCTACAATAAAATCCCAATTTACAAGAAACACAGGTCTTGAATTTTCACCAAAATAATATGAAAACAGTGAGTTTCTTGAAGGTAGAGCTTTACTGTGGACGATAAAATTGCGGAAAAGTATTATTTTTACAGATTATTTTTTTAATTATTTTTACAGATTATTTAAAAGTATTATTTTTACAGTCTTTTATTACAATCAGTTCTGGGTCGAGGGAAGGCGCTGTGTTTCAAAGCAAGAACGTCTGTAAGAGCGCGGTTTCGGAACCAGATGTCGGAACTTCTAACTACGAAACCCACAGCCAACTCAGCTGTCTATCCTTTCATGGTCGGTAGATGAGTACTAGCTCAGCTGGGGGTAAGATGTTAGAATAGAGTGGGGGTAACACACCAAGTGAATAAAGTGGCGTCATCCTCTATCCGCCTTGGGCAGCAGCAAACGAAAAAGGAGCCTGCGGATGATTGCCTGCGACCTAGCGGTCGGCCTAATCGTATCAAAAGTCTAATTATTGCTGTATGCGCAGTGAGATTAATGTAATACCGGTTACCCGAGTCTTTTTTCAGTTCTTGTTTACTTAAAATTACCTGTTTGCTATTCTGCGATTCCGGAGTTTTGTATTGGATATCAACATATGAGTTTGTTTACATTTTGAAGTCAGCCAATTACATCAAAGAATTGTCATCACATGGTCGTAAATACTGCGAATTAATTGGCTAGATGTTCAGATGACATCTACAACAAACATCATTTTTGGGGTTTCGTGTTAATTTCTTGTCGAGTTAATTTCATGTGTGTTAATTTTCTGCGGTGCTAAATTTAGTTATTTTTTATGTTGTTTGTGCCGTTATTTTTAGGGCAAAGAATTTCGCGAATTTCTCATGACAAAGATCCTCAATGCGGAACTTGCTGCATGTAAAAGCGACAAATTTTCACAGCTTGCTGTAAGTATGAAACATTCTTGGATCCCATTACTGTGTTATCGTGCTATTTTTTAATGTTAGTCTAACTCTTGCACATCCTTATACAAGAAACGACGCAATAAATTCGACAATTTGTTTGAGCCCTGGCGTACAGGGCTTCTTCAGAGCAAAATAAAATGCAAAATAAATCCTTTTTAGATTTCCTTTTTGAAAATATTTATTTACTTTCGGCATTTTTTAGCAATGGGTGGTTTGTGCTTTCTTCGTTAATTAAGGAATAATTACAGGTGCCGCCTAAAGTATTGTAACTTGCGCTGTTTTGGTTTATATCAGTGTCTCATTTTGCCCTTCCGACAGATAATTGTTTAAAACAGAACTGAAAAAAGTTAATGAAAAATATAATCACTTTCTGATGAAAAATAAAAATATAATGCTGATGAAAAATATAATGCTGATTAAATATATAGTCACTTTCGATGGTTCGTTATGCTTTAATTTTAAGCAACCATCATAATCTAAACTAAAATAGGTTTTATCCTAAAATAGGTCAGTAAAGTATGAAATAAACAGCTGCTGAACGGACGAAATTAGGACCCAATAAAAAACCCAAACTTTGGAAAGTTTTGTTTCCAGAAAGTCTTCAAAGAACTCAGATATGAAGAAACTTTAACTACCCCTGCAGAGCCTCAGTGATTTTTTTGTTCGTTGAGAATCTGTCGAAATATCTTTGGAACTTCTTGGAAAATTTTAGAGCCTGATCTATTTTTGCAGTCAGCCGATTAGAATCAACAATTTTGTTTCCTGCTCTTCAAGTTTAGCAACACTCATTTACGAATCAAATATTTGAAACAGATTTACCTCTTTGCATCATAATACTTTTTGTAGGACATGTCCCCCCTCCGACCATTTAAAGGCAAGCCCTTGGACTCTCATGGTTAGTTCGGTTTACTTGCAAACCTTGTCAGACTCTGAGCCTCACCGTTCTACTAGAAAATGTTTAATACTTCCAACTTGACGAATGGCGAATCGCACGAACTAAAATTTTAACAATGTGTACAAAATGTTTCCATTTAGGATATGCGTAAACAGTTTGACGAATTGTTACTACTTTTGTAGGAGAGAACGAGAGCAATGCTCTTGCAGCAGTTGGTGACAGATCTCATATTGAAAAATGAACAATATATGGAAGAGGGAATGGTAAGACTCAATGGGTCTATTTTTTCTCACTATTTTTTGGATTTTATCAACTTTGAAAACAAACACAAGTGAATTTAGCGGATAATTTACGTCAATGAATTTATGCGCATTGTACTTTAAGAACACTGCACTTGAATACATTGTATTTGATTATTGTTTCAGATTTTGGACTTTAGGGAAATGTACCATTTATAGGTGGGGTTTTGCTGCAGAAATTTGGTCGGCTTTCCGGACGCCCGTTGTAACGAGCTGTGGTTGACCTTTACAGTTTAGGTTTATATGTAAATTGTTTTTTAATATTAATTTCTAGCATTGCTGAATTTAGTATTTCCATTTGCCAGTAAGTTTGTTTCCGTATTGAAAATAGCTCATTATTTTAACAAAGGTGAATTTTGTCACGATAAACAGCCTCAGTTACATTTGATTGACACACCATTTCAAAGCGACTAGCTATCGAAGGGATTTCTCTCCAGCTGGAAACCAAAACAAACAAAGCCGCAAAAGTTGCCCCGAAACCTGTATAGCTAATTGACTCGCTGTGCACGAGAAAGAGGGATAGTAAGAGAATGTCAATGGTGTGAATCGAAAGAGGCAGGACATGTCTAAATATCTGCCGCTGTGATGATATTTATCTAGTTCAGAAGCTGCGCAGCAAGTGTATAATTTACACCTACAATATGCAAGAATTGTTGTAATGCATTCAGCTTCTGAACTGGATAAATATAATCGCGGTGGCAGATATTTAGATATATCCTTCCTCTTTCGATTCTTATTGACCTTCTCTTAAATTTAATCAACGGAGTTAACAGTGGCGAAATACCAGGGGATTGGGCATCTAAAAATAAATATTGCTATTCCTCCAATCAAACTTGACAATTTGAATGTGCGTAATTGATTATGTGACTACTTTCAAAGAAGAAGTCTTCAGGCCCGCTGCGTTGTATTGACTGAATGGACTATCATTGATAAATAATTTTGAAATTTAGACGCTATTTTAGACTAAATTAGACGTAGCTTGGTTTAGTCTAAAAATTAGACGCTATTTTAGACTAAATTAGACGTAGCTTGGTTTATTCTAAAAATTAGACGCTATTTTAGACTAAATTAGACGTAGCTTGGTTTAGTCTAAAAATTAGACGCTATTTTAGACT
>JAYJMH010057649.1:0-12659 GCA_036873815.1 Phacellophora camtschatica | reverse complement strand
ACTGCAGGAAGGGGTCGAGGGTACCCAGGGCTTTGTCGCGCAGCATAAGCATACACAAAGTTCTGGGGACGAGGTTGGGTGTCGCGAACTCAAATGCCCCCTGAATGAAATTGCGCCGTGGCCTCGAGGCTGGCAGCAAGCGACCATATTTTTTGCAAAGTTTTCTGGAATGCGACCACCATGACCAACCAACCAACAATTATACGATTAAATACTCAGAACAGAATAAACTTCAGAGAAAACAACATGCGCAATATAAAAGTAAGTCTTTATTCAGTGACTGAGGTTATCTTAAGTTGGTATAAAACAATATCTGCTGATAGTTGTGAGGAAATTGCAGAATAATTGTATTGAAAATGGGGGTATAATCATAAAATGAGAAATTACTTGTAAAAATTCAAATTTATGGACAAGGAACAATTTCATTCAGGCATTTTCTGCCTGAATGAAATTGTACCTACCCCCTTACAATCTCTGGATCTGTTTTGTTTATGATAATTCTAGTTTCTCTACTAGATAACATTGATTACAGTATGGTACAATCATAAAATCAGAAATTACTTGTAAAAATTCAAATTTATGGCCAAGGAACAATTTCATTCAGGCATTTTCTGCCTGAATGAAATTGTACCTACCCCCTTGCAAGCTACCGATCTGTTTTGTTTGTGACAATTCTAGTTTCCCTACTAGATAACATTGATTGCAGTATGGTACAATCATAAAATGAGAAATTACTTGAAAAAATTCAAATTTATGGTTAATGAACTTTTTTCGTTTTCTTTCAGGCAATGCGCTGAATGTTGAAACCGCGTTTCTCGTTTAGAAACTTTATGTCTTCGTTGTCCAGCTCAAGTGTTGGTGAAATGACCAGCTGTTTAAAATAGTCATGTCGCCCATAAATACATGAATAATTGGCATGATAGTGCCCATTTCCGTACACTATCAGTTCTCTTCCCAGCGTCTTATTGAAGACACGTTTCCCCTCTCGATGAGATACAACGAAAGCTTCGTTTTTGTACCCTTCTCTGCAGCCTTGACATCTACTTATTTTTCTCGTCCATTTCTTTAAAATGAAAGGTGCCTCTGGGTTATGCCAAGGCTGAACGTCATCCCGAGTTCGTTGTTGCGTCATTGTTGGTGTGGCAGCTATTATTGGTGTGGCACGAGTGGTTTTGGTGACGAACGTTGTCTCGCAGTTGAAAACAGCGCACACCTTTGGTTTTACCTTAAGGCACAAGATGTGGAATTTTTTGTCATCGGTGCAATTCTCACATTGAACCTAGGAAGCAACCGAAAAATTTACTGTTTGTTTGTGCAGTTATCACGAAATATATAATATAATGACAGTAAGAACCAACCCGCCACTAACAAACTAACTTAAAAATATTCAGATTGCTTTTTGTCAAAAATTTGCAAATTTTATTTCAAAATTAATTAAAAAAGCTGATGAAAATATTGGAAATGACTTTTCTTCCACACTATTTACTTTAATGTTTGATTTGCCTTACCCATTCTTCAGAGGGAGTTATTGCTTCCCCGCAGATTCTGCACATTTGATTGACTGCTTCTATAATAATAAAGTAAGCAATTTTAAACCTAACAAGAATATTATCAATGGCTGTTCTTTATTGTTTGTGATCACACATAAAAGCTCTACTTTACTTAATGCTAGTTGTAGTTTTGTATTTTAATTATGTTCTTCAGTACTCGCTTGGCTCTTTTATTTGCTTCTACATACGAATCTAAATTTGTATTTATTTTATTTATAACTCGTTTTTTCTGTAAATTATCAATGTTCCGAAAGTATTTTGATTTGATTCAATTGACTTAAATTTGAATACACGTGAATTTGGATGCCTTTCTGTGTCGTTCTCTTTCCTTTGATCTAATACCGTATTCTCTCCAATGGTAACATTGCGCGTTATTTGTTTCAACTGCTCCTAAAGATTGCGGGACAATTAGAAATGCGGATTTATTGTTTCGATGGCAAGTTAATAGAGGGGCGGGATTATTAAGCATAGAAAAGCCGGTTTGTCAGGAAGAAAACTTTGAAAGGAAGGGTGGTACTATTAGAAAGAATACGGGTACTTAATTTTAGAAATATGACTTACCCGAAAACGTGATGATTCTTTCGCCGAAATGCCTCCTCAGTCCAGCAGTGTCCACGCTACGTGGATACATTTCTTGCCCAAGAATAGTGTCAGCATACTACCGAATTAAGAATTACTTTGATTACTTTTAGTTAGATAAACTTAAAAAAAATATGCTGATCGATCGAAAGAATGCTTCAATACAAAGCATGGTTTTGCATCTTTTCGTTAGTCGCTTTCACCCACTTATAAATTTATTTAATGTTAGTGGATGATAACAATCTTATGCATGACTTTTATGGTATACATACCATCAAACAATAGACCCCACAAGAAGATTGGTCCATTTGCTTAGGGAAGTTCATGGGCTCTTCAAATTTCCAGTTTCCTGCTTGGGGATCTTTCCTTGCATGCATACTTTTCCTAAAAATAACGACTCAAAATTAGCTGCAAACGATCATACTGAATATTATTCACACCTATGAAAAAGCATGAAAATTAAAATTGGTTTAGAATTTAAAATTTGATTGGCAGCATTTATATTCAATTCGACAGTCACCATTCTGACATAATTTGACCTAATTTATACAGTTGAGTAACTAGCAGCCCATAAAAATTTGTAGAAAACCTCCAATTCTTTTCCTTTTTGGCCAGATCACCCTTTGTCGTTCCAAATGAATTTATATATACGACTTTACGGTCCGTCGGATAGATAACCTGCAAATAAACAAAAGCAACGAATATAATTGATCATTCTTTTTCCCCTAAAACAATATAGTTTTATAGATTTATATAAAATATATGTTTATGCTTGTGTATATTATCTTTAGATACGTATTCATTTCAATTCAGTTTTATTTGCAAAATACAATCTTACTACATGACAATGATATAAAAGAATAACAAATTTGTATTCTACGCGACATAAGGGAAGCAGAGCTTATCTAGTCTAGGCCGCAAACTGAAATTTAAAAGATACATATCAGCTAAACTTAATACACATATATGCTAATACAAAGCCAAAGGTTCAAAGGCGTTTATATATATGCATATACATACAAACATACATAAGGTATATGCATATATATAAAAGTTACAAGTGTTGTAACGGGTCTGCTCTTGGTAGATTTCACCCTAATAATCTAATCAGCATTGTTCAACATTTGTTAGACGTTTTTTATTCACTCTTGTGTAAATACTTACCAATAGCACCCAATGACAGCCAGACTGGTTGTAGCAGCCAATGCAGACATTTGCATTAAATAGTTGTTCCTATAATCAGATAATGATGATCTTCAGCCTTATATATTTCCTATTGCGTGCAATTTCATAATTGTACTCAATCTAACAAATGTTGGAGATAATAACACTAGTAATATTCAAATTTTGCTGATTGAAATTGAACGTTTCTATATACCCACCATCGTAAGTCGCATTGTCCCCTGGTTACCTTCTGAACCATTCACCATCTTCGTCACTGTTTCAGTATTAATGACTTTAATGAGCCACATCTAAGAAAGATAATAATATTCTTTTTCAATAAACGACAGTGGAAGTTTAATCGTCATGCTCAGCTGGTTTCTTTCAGGTATTTTTACATCAAAAATTTAACTTCCCCAAATCGAGAACCACAAAACCAAAGCATTGTTACAAATACACCATACAATAAAGACATGCAAGGTCAATAACATAATAGTCCAAACCTCCGATCTGTGTTTTTGGGCGACTAATTCAAGTCCAACATTGATAATCTGAAAATGCAAAATGTCGTTTAACACCTTTTCAACAGTTCGCTGCAAAAGGTGCTATAGTTAGTTCTAAATCAATCAAAAATTTGAAAAGGATCTATAGCAACCATGAAACATATGAAAGCAAAACAGTAACTCTTTGTTATTGTTACTACCTATTTGATCTTACGAAACAATTTGATTCGTTTTACTATGGGCAGTGGATTGGAAATTATTAAATTGCATACCTTGTCATTAATGTACGATCCACCTCGCAGCGTCAACATATCGGTGTCGTACAAGGCTGTCCCTTTGATGAAGGAATACAGCAAATTTGCTGGCTTGTGGGACAGGATATGCTGAAATACTAAACACAGAAAAGTTCGTGCAGATAAACATCGTTTTATAAACAAATATATCTATAAATGATGTTCTATATTATATACAGTGAAAAAATATTTCATTATTGCACTTTTACTTACCATATACTGGCTGGCTGTTATTAAGGCATTCCAAATCAAGCAGTGTCTCATCAAGCGACGAACGAAACATTTTAGGAAGCTTTGCAGAATTCCCTAAGAGTGTGAGAAATTACCAGTTAAAAGAAGGTCGAGGGGCAATTTGCTGTGAATTCAGGGCCGTAGAGCCCATTGGGGAAGGGGCAATTTGTCGAGCATAAACTTTTTCTATGGTTTACTTGGCGTAAAAGGAGAGTAATAAATGCTTAGCTGTATATACTGAACATTTGGTAACATAAGGACACTAACAAATCTAATTTTAAAAAAATTACACTTACAAATCTAATTGCACGAACCGTTATCAGTTGCTTTTCTTTTTTGATGCAGATCACCATTTGTACAGATCACCATTTGTGCAGATCACCAGATGTTTTGCCAGGTTCTTGATCTAGATTGGAAGAAAACAAACAAAATTGAAATGAAAAATGTGTGTACTTTTTCATTATATTTGCGTTATGATCATTGGCTAAGATTTACTCTATTAAGGCTTGTTTACCTTTTGTTTCGTCCAGCAGTCCATCTAATATTTCTTCATCAGATTCAGTTGCATTTAAGAAACTCTGGTTCAATTCTATAAAGATAAAGCAGTCTAGTTAATACTACAAGCTCTTCACTTTACCTTCTTTGTATTATTATTCCAAGACTAGAACCATAACCATCTTGATACACACGAGGCAAACCGTTCAGATATTTGAGAAACAATTATTACTTGACCAACAACACGGGGCGAAAATGATATTAATTTACTTACCTTCACAAGGTTCTTGGGCTTTAGTGGTTTTCACTGTAATTTTGTGTCTGGTACGCCAGCCAACTAAAACATAAAAGATTGAAATCAATGCTTTTTTCTGCCAAATGCTTTAGATTTAAGTTTTTATTTCATTGGAAGAAGGCACAAGAATGAGGTAACTTACCAGGGGAAGTAAACTGTTTCGTATCATTTCCTGGTGAAAAAATGTAAAAAACATATTAAATAGTTAAATATTCATTAAAAATATTTAAAAAAAGATTTCAGACATTGTAATCTTAGATTGTTTAATGTAATCTTGCATACCTAGATCAATTTTGATTTTGCCTTTTCTTTCGTCTCGTAACCTTTGAAAATTCTCTTGAGCTACGGATTGAAAATGAAAGCTAATTTGGATCAAAATAGTAAATTACAGTTTCGAGGAATAAGATCTAAATGGTAAATTACAGTTTCAAAAGTTACAAACTTTAGTTGTTAGTTAGAGGTTTCTATTATAATAATGCTATGTAGCATAAACTGTTTTCTACAACTTTGATATGTCATGATAAATTATCATGATGAACATTGACACACCTTCAACTTGTTTCTGGATGTTGGCAAGAATTTTTGCAAATATATCTCCACCATCTGAAAATAAATAAAACTCGGGTACACATTTAGAAGTGAATTTTTAATTTCTTCTTAGAATAATGAATTGTTGTCGAAAGAACGAAGATTAATCATGAAAGGTTTATATTGTATTTACTGTCACATTTACATGCAAGTTTACCTTCCTTTGTGGCAGCGCAATCTTTCTTTGACGACTGAGCGGTGACATTATCTAAAACACAAAATGTGCGCTGTTTGAACCTGAAAATGTACAGCATATTTCATGCTTCAAAGATGTTTAAAGTATGAAACTATGATTCAATTTGGTTAGACTTTTTTCCTATTATGCAATATTTAAACCAGATTTAAACAAGAGAAACGTTAGGAAATGCGTGCTTTTTCAAAACCTGTGCCCAATAAATTTTTTCCAAAACACTTCAATAAAAATATTTCTAAAAAACGGAGAGATTGTTGATTTATCATCAGAACTTCAGTCCATGCGGGAAAATATCACAAACTGGAACCACGAGTAGATATTACACTCTCTAATTTGCATTGCGTTTCCGTTTGCATTGCATGGCAAGGAATCGCAAGGAGATGCATAGTATTGCAATGTGGTATTGTCATACAGTGGCATAACAACATCACAAGAATTATACAATTTCAAGATCTTTTGGGCCATAAGCTTGTTTTTAAATTTTGACTACAAGGCTGAAAATAAATTTGAATGACAAGGACTTCAACGGTACAATTGCAGTAATCAACAATACAATTGCAAGTGCTGCATGTTTTCGATTAAATTATAAAAATTTCCTAACCGTATCTCATTGTAAAATTCCGGACAGTACGATAATATATTTATTTATTATATGTTTTAAGTTCTGTTACCTGAAATTAGTTCTTTGATATCTGGCTCAGGATCTGTTGTAGTTGCGCCTGTGTGTTGTCGGGACGATTCCGTAGATTCTAAAATAAGAGAACAACTGTAACTACAAGTGGAAGTGTGTGTAATCATTTCTTTTGAAAAGTATATCGGGATGCTAAACATGGAAATATAAAATTACCAATAACTTTAGATAACACAATCATAAGATTTTGGCACAATGTTCTTGGGAGAGTTTAAATTTGTAATTACCTGACGCCACATTTTCAGCAACTGATTCTGGCTTCGTTATGGTTGAAGTCCCTGTATTCCATACCTTCATTACTTCATGCTTTGGAGATTCGGTGACATCTGATATAAAGTAAAAATCTGGAAACATATTATTAGCACATAATGCACATTTTAAAAGGACTACTATTAATTGAACATCAATATGTTTCTAAAAGGTATGAAAAAAGAAATAGGAAGATAAGACAAAAAAGAAGAGAGGTTAATATCTTGTAATAAGTTCCATGTTCCATGTTCGAATTTCCTTAGGCCATCAGCGGGCAATTAGTAGAGGGGACCAACCTGAAAGTCTCTTTATCATGAAAGTAAAGGTTTCATTTCCATCATTTTTCTCCCTTTTCACCGTCATGGACGCGTTCTCTGAAATATATGATAATATTTAGCAAACAGATAGCTGAATATAAGTATATAAGCCCCCCCCCCCCATATTTTTGCGTGATGCGTTATTGAACATATTTTCGTGCGTGATTTTGTGAAACAACCATTTTTCATGCGTGACTTCATGAACCCAGATTCTTACACGAAGCATGATATTGAAGATTTACTTGCGTTATTCCGTGGAAAAGGTTTTGGCTGTGCGCGAATTCGTGAATGAAATCCGGACTAAAATTATAACTTTATTTAAATATGGCACCTAATAAATATTTCTAGGTAACGCGACTTTTAGATTTTTTATTTGCGTGCACGTGAAAATCCAATATTAGAGTACTCAACAAATGTTTTTAAACATGGCAAAATAAATTATTAATTAACGATGTGTTTCCCCATACAAATGCAATTTGTTTATTTTACCTGGCCTAAGCAGTTTAGAATCTGGATCTATCTTTTCCCCTTCTTTGATTGAAGATTCACCAACCTCTGAAGAAAATACTATATACAATCATTAATTTTGGATCATTGTATCAAGATTGAGTACAGCCTTTTCTATAACGTGAAAGCAAATGCTTTTTTCCATCGTTCCTCTCTCCTTTCAATGGCGCGCACTGGCATGGACGCCTTCTCTAATATATCTGATATATTTAACGTACATACAGTAGCAAACAAATTAATTAACGAACAAAAAGCTTAATATAACATAATAAGGTCGATGCAAGATCCACAATAAAGTTATTCGGCAAATTGTTTTGAACAGCAAAAGAAATGTTTCATTATTGATTTATATCATGAATACAAATGGAAAATTTGGGGGCAAAATTTTTTCCTGTTATACCAAGCTGATCTCCACCATTCCATTTACCCGTTGATTCAGAAATTTCTTTAAAACGTGCAATTTACCCGTTGGTTCAGAAATTGTTCCACTGTTATTTTCCTCCTCCACATCATAACTAGCCTCATCTGCTTCACTAATCGATTCATTTGACAAATCTATATATATAAAATTTAATGAAAGACACCAACATAACGACACCAACATCGGTAATTGAGTAAAATACGAATGGCATTCAAAAAAGGTTAAAAAAATAAAAATTGCTATAAAAAATGTTTCAAAATATGTAAAACAAACAATCTTTTTGAACACGTAATTTTTTAAAGAAAGAGATTATGTGGATAGCTCAACATTTAATACCATTAACCATAAAGTTTCTAAAATAAGAAGATATTTTTATCAAGACGAGTAGGTCAATCCTAAAAGACAGCTCACGATTAAAGAAAATTATAATATGATGAACAGTTGCTGGAGCGAATAACTTAGTTGATAACAAATTCTCAATAAAGAGCAAACAATTTTGAGACTGGTAATTTGAGGTTGAATTAAAATTATAGCTTACTTTTCTTTTCTTCCCTGTACAATTTAAGGCGACTCTTGTGCACATTTTTCATTTTCTTTCCTCCTTCCATGTCCTCCAAAAAGAATTTATTTTTAACGATACTGGTCACTAACATTGGGCCAATGTGTCGTTGGTCCAGCTTTTTCCCCTTTTGGTTTTTTAGTGCAGTGTTCGCCACAAGCACTTTCGAGCCAACTCGAAAAAAGTCACCTTTGGTACGGATTTTTTTCCCATGTGCTGCTTTCTGCTTTTCTTGCTCAGCAGCAACATTCTCGGATACACTGGCATACAAAGAAACATTGGCAGCCTGAAATCTGTCAAGTTGCTCTTCGACATCCGCGCCTGATGGCAACAAGTCTTTTATCTGCAAAAGTTGTTAAAACGTAATTCTTTTTCATTTACTTCAAAGAAAGGAAATTAAAAAGAGATCTTATAGGACAAATGTTGGTATCAAATAAAGTCAGATTGAGTGTGGTTGGTTTTTAACCAGGGACACAATGGAATATAGTTCATTTTCAAATGGTTATAAAGTCCTAAAAAATTCATATATATGAAATGAATAGTTCAACGAAAAGTTAGATTTGTTAAAAAGAATCAAGAAAGCAACATGTGTGCCTTGCTTGCTCAAAATAAATTTCATAAAGGATTTTGTCCAAGATACCTCGAGCGTCTCTGATAGGTCTTCAAGTTCTATCGGAAATTTTGGCTCTCTACCGTACAGCACCTTAAATGGAGAGAATCTCGTGCTTGCTTGGCGTTTTGATCGCATTGACCAGAGGGCTGCATCCAGGAACTCGTCCCACTTCTCTGGTTGTCCGTCTACATAAGTGCGTAAGCGCCTGCGAGGAGAGCAATTAATATTCTAGAAATGGTAACGTGTTTCTCAAATTAAATTAGGTTTTTTACTTTACTTGGAAATAAATTCATTCAAGAACCCGTGTATGAACGTCGAAACTTTTAAATATTTAAAATATTTAAAATGTTTAAAAAAACCAAATTCCCAAATAAAATTACCAAATTCGTAAAAATGCCTTTCGTAGACTCACCGTTGAATGGTCTGATTCGTCCTTTCATCCAGTCCATTAGTTTGTGGGTGATAAGTAGCAGTCTTTTTGTGCTTCGTCCCAAGAGTTTTCATTAGATTTTCATTAATCTTGTAAAAAATATTTCAAATGGAATGCGAAACAAAATTAAGAACATAAAACGGTTCTTTCATGCTATGGTCTATATGCCTAAATTATTCAAATGTTTTAAGAATTAGTTTTAACTTTAATTCATATGTGGTTTTTGCCCGTTTTGGGAATATTTTAACAATGAAAATGGTGGAATTACATTGCACAAAACAACAGAGATGAGGAGAGAGGAAGGGAGAGTAAAAAAAATAGCTAAAACGAATTCGACAGTAACAATCGAATTTTATTCTTTCAAAGTTAATTTTGTTAAATTTCAAATGTCAGCTTGAAATTCCTAAAAGTTGAGAATTAATTTCAACACTACATTGGTGCTATTTTTTATTGAAAGTATTTATTAAATAAAGAAAAAGTATGACTAACCTCGTTTACAAACTCTCCACCATTATCAGAAAGAAATGCATGACATGCTCCATGCCTAAAGAAAATCTTTAATATGCACTTGGCAATTTCGGATGCACTCTTGCATTTTATGGGAAAAGCTTCGGTCCATTTGGTAAAAAAGTCTGTCCCTGTGAAAATGTAGCTGTTTCCACTTGCTGTTTTGTTCAAAGGACCAATTAAATCGATCCCCATCATTTCAAAAGGATATTTTACCTGTTTATGGATAAAGTTTTAATCCTTATTAAATTAGTTTTTTGGCCTGCAGGTTCAACTTAAAAATATTTGAGAGAAGAAGAAAATATTTCAAAGTTATAAAAACAGTTTGTGAGCAAACCCTTTACACACCCAAACAGAAGGTTTTTTTATATTATGGGGAAAGTTGAACTCAATTCTAACTTTTTACAGGTTTGACATGCACCCTCATATGTGAAAATTTTAATTTGCCTGAATCTAGGTCATCACCTACAATAGAATCATAGCTTTAACAGTAATTATAGTTACTGCAACATTTCTAGCTAAAAATAATCTAAAGCGTGATACTGAGAAAAATATTTCTTACAAAACATTTTATGTTATTGGCATTATGCCATATCTTACCTTATTGGCTGCAGTTCCTCTTTAATGACCTTTATGTCACAGCTTTGTTGACATTTATCACACAGTTGAATCTAAATGAAGATAATTTTATCATGAAAAAAGAATAGACTTATGTTCAGGTACTTTTGTTTAGCAAGAATAAGTCCAGGGTAAATTTAAACATATATATGTAATATATATTATATATTTATTCATATAATAGTGAAAATATCCTTCATAATAGCATATTACAAAGCTTAAACAAATTCATGCTTATTATGCTTATTCATGCATACTAGTAATATTGTATAAAATCCTGTAGTGATGTTAAATAAGAATTGTGTGAATACAACATGAATACTAACTGCACTCTTAAATAGTATTTTCCTTTTCCTGTTTTATGGAAATTAGAATGAGATAAATTATTTTTGGTTTCACCCAGGGTTAATAAAAAAATAAAAACGTAAGTTGCACATGATTTACATAAATTAATACTTGGTGTATGTGTTGCTCATCTTAAAAAATGGCACCATGAACCCATACCCATTTTCGTACATCGTCCCATAGCCCTGGCCAAAAGTAGCGCTCTGATATAGAATTGCACGTCTTCGTAGCACCAGTGTGGCCACCCATCAAGCTATTATGAAATCCATCAAAAACATCTTTTGCAGCATCTCTGCCATTTACTACTTCTCTGTGACCATGAACAACTTTTGCTCCTCTGGTTGTCTTCTCAACTGCACAATGATATAGCTTTCCATCTTTAAGAGAAGCAAAATTGGATTTTTATGAAAATCCACCAATACATAAAACTGGTGATATATACTGTACAAAGTAAAGGGTCTTGTAAGGGCTGCCCCTAGCAGAATGATTTGATCATAAGCATCACGCTCCCTTGATGAAAACATGTAGTATTGTAAAAATATGTGCTTTCTCAAAATATACCCTGACATGAAAGAACTATCTTGCAATGAAATTTGTATTAAATTGTGGGATTTAAACTGTAAGAGAAAAGAAATGTGGGATTTAAACTGTAAAATCAATAGTAAAAACTATTCTACCTCTCAGAAGAAACTTCTTGCTGGCTCTGCGGATATCTTTCTTTTGATTCACAGAGGCATCAATTGGAAACTTCTTTAGTTCCAAATGATTAAAGATGTTTGCAAATTTAGTTTCATCCATTCTTTATATAATATAGATCTTGAAGTTCACTAGTAGTTTTTAAAAAAGAACATATAAAATAAAAATTAATATAATAGTAAGTGTACAGCTTGCATCTTTCATTAATTTTTACATTACATTTGTGATCTGTCAAGAAAGGTTTCTATAATAAACGAGATTTTCTATTTGATTTATTTATATATAATTATATTGACCTATAAAAACTAACAAAAGAATACGGCCAATATAAGAATACACTTGCACCAACAGGCTTCGGACTAAAAAAGGCCTAACCAAAAAAAATGTGTCGTCCATTTTCCCTTAATATATTATACTCTATTATAATAAATACAAAATACAGTAGTTTTATTTATTGACCTTTCGGAACATACTGTGGCACGTATTTTGGTACATAAACGTCGTGTTACACTTCAAATAACTGCAAAATAATCTTTATTACTCACATATATATACCGTATATAGTCTATACCTGGTGAAGAGCACACGTATAGATGGTCGCATTAGAAGAAATGAGCAGCGATTCGTATCACGACCACCAAAGGCCTCGTTATCAAATCTAAGATTTCACGTGACATAAAAAACAGAATACAATGGGGAGGTACAATTTCATTCAGGGAACATTATAGTTCATGACACCGGTGGGCAGTGCCTCGATGTATCAGGGAATGAAATTTATAATACCGGTTAATTTAAATATAGTTTAACCATATGCATTA
>JAYJMH010057648.1:0-35666 GCA_036873815.1 Phacellophora camtschatica | reverse complement strand
GTTACAAATAGCAACACAGCATCAGTCCTTATGTATTCTTTTGGCGCACTTTATCAATATTGGCTTTCTTTGAACTTCTAAGTACTCGTTGCTGTCTTGTGATTTAAAGATTGCTGAGGGCCTTTTATTTATTATTTTAGAATTCAATGCACTAATTCTATTGGAACAAACTTTATAAGAAACACCAGCTTGAAATTTGCCCCAAAAAAAGAAACAAACAAGAAACAGCTCATGCTCAGATTTGAAAAACAAGAAATAATCTAATATAATAATAATCTAATATAATAATAAATAATAACTACATAATTTAACACACAAATCACAACGAATTTCAGCAAATTTCAGCCTGGTGCTTTTTATAAAGATTGTTTTTTAAAAAGAAACATGTAAAGAAAGTTAACAATAATATGCATGGGCGTTAAAAATAGTGGCCATTAAATTAGATTACAATTTATTTATTAGTCTGTATGATACCAAATTGCAAAGCGTTGGGTTGGAATTGAAGAAATCATATTCATATTCAGCATATTTCTCTTGAACAGAAATTACAACAATGATTTAGAAAAATTTCAGGAAATTTTGTAAAGTGATTAAAATAAGGGTTAAAATTGTAACAACCAATTAAATGTCATACATTTTTTGTAGAATAGGGTGTGGTAAGCAGCACTTGAAAACAACAGTTCCCACACAGCCTGAAGCTTTTTATTACAGCTCTCACAGTGTTTACTGTTCCTACATAGCAAAAAGTTGATTTGCGTAAGTCTCACTTTAAAATCAATGAAAGCAAGAAAAAGTAAACGAGAGCAAGAAAAGAGCGTTTTCCTTGGATTTTTCTTGCTTTCGAAGTGACACTTGGGCATGTCCTGGACTTAACTTAAGCCTCTCTTTTTATCACTAAACGAACGAGAACGAGAAAAACCTGTTTTTAAGGTTTTATGTTTTTAAGAGAAACTTTTGTCCAGTCCAAGCAATTCCAAGCAAAAAAGGAGAATTTCATATTTCTCATTTCATTCACCATTCGATTCGTTTTGAAATCAACCTATCAATTCACAGTATTTATGAACATGTGATACAAATTAAGTGATGTAGTTGGCTAATCTAAAAATGCAAACAAACTGGATCAAAGAAGGATTCTCCAATGCTACACGGTAAACATTCACATCTTTTACAATAGACGTAACTAAACCAAATAATTGCAAGAAAAAAACAACATTTTTGTCTTGATCGGATTTCCGATGAAATAGGACTTAGCATTTTACGAAGGTTTAGATCCAGAAACGAAAATATTGATGACAAAACAGGAAATTTCATGGTCGGAATCTGCTTGAACTTCATGAAAGCCGAGCAAGCTTAAATAAACAAAACGCCTGAGAAAAGTAACTTTTCATTGACTGATTTCTCAAATCAATACCATGGGTGCCTGACTTGCAAAATATATAAAAAAAACGAATAGGCCTACTTCATATTGAAAGTCTGGTACCCAAAGTATAAAATCAGGAGCTTTGAGAGTGTCAAACCAGAGTATGGTGCCAAATCTGGTATACAGAATATCAAATCAGATCAGTATCAAATCAATCTCTGATAGCATTTAGGCTCAAAACCTGCTGGCTTTTTTTAGCCGTCCGCCACAAGTCTTTTTAGCCGTTCTTGTGGCTCCGATCACAGCGCTGCAGTGTAGTAACAACATTACATAGCATAACAATTTTCTCGTCTGTGATTGGATTTTCTTCATTACTGTGAGATCGAGGCCCAATATTTGCATTTGGCGGACCACTAGATAACTGTTGATTTGCTTTTTGGCAATTTAGGCTTCGTCTTTTTTGGGAACATTTAAAGCATTGAAAAATGAAGAAACTCACTGGAAATTGTTAGTAACGAAAATTCCCAAAGATCTAGTTTCTAAAATGCGCCTATTTTACGAAACAAGCCTGCATTGTTTAGAATTTTTTAAGACCTTGGAATAAATTATAGCAGCATCAGACGTGTTAACTATTTAATTGTAGCCTTACTCAGAGCTGATCTGCCGCAAAAAGCATCCTTGGGCTTTCAAGCGGATTTCTTTACAAATGAATCGTTCCTCCATGTCGAAGACGAACACTGTGTAGGTAATTAGATTCAGGGCAAGCAGCTTGTGCAGATGACTCCTTTCTGCATAATGTTGGAAAATTATACCGCTTTTTGTAAAAATGAAATGATTGAAAATTGAAGTGTGGATGTATTTAATTTTGATACAAAAATATAGAGGTCGCAACGTGAAATATTCATTTGATTCAAATGGTCAAATGTGGATGCCACCTTGGAACAGATCTGTAAGACATGGCCCTTTCAAAAACGTTTTTCTCTCTTCTGCATCATACCGAAGAAAAAGATTTCAAAACGAATATTTGTCATACGTCTGGAGAATGTTTGTGTCGCAGTGTTATCAGCAAGATATGAACCAAAAAGCGTCCCGAAATTCGCCAATTTTACTAAATTTACATCCGCCAAATCAAAGCTATACAAACACAAAAAATACGGCTGTAAAAAAGAGCTTTTTCAATCATTGAACAGTGTCTTTTCCAAGCTACATAAAATTAGTAAAATTTCATCCCAAAAAATTAAAATCTATCAAAAGATTTTGTAACCAATTTATCTTACTTCTAAATTTTGCTTAAAACAACTTTCAGATTTTGGATTTTAAACTAAGATAAAAAACAATTAATAAAATACAGAGACAGTGATCGGTTTTGAGATAAACCCAAGACATTGTCTTGAATAAAAACAGGCCTTCCCCTCGCTGATAATTTAATTAAACGAAAGGTCATTCTAAGAAAAAACAAGTAACAATTTGTATGTGTTCTGATATCTTCAAAAAACATTTGTTTTCATATAATAACATCAGCTGAACGTGTATGTGCCACAGAAACGTTATTTGTCGATAAATCTACCATGTGTACATAATGAAAAAACTAAATCTAAAAAATACCAAATACAAGGGAGGCATTGATACATTAGGTAACAACACTATTGAATGCAGAATTTGCAAGTGTTTGCAAGTAACAAACGCTTTTGCAAAAGCGTAGCACAGTTCTTTCCTACTGTGGAGGCACTATTTGTTTTACCAGCCAATTACGTGCAATGAAATGGCCACCCACAAAACCCAGAATTCAACAGTGTCCTATCACATGACCCATGCTAATACTGGGATACTGTTAGGGTTTTTTGTCATTATCGTAATAGCGATATTTTCAACAAAAAAATTATAATTTAATTTCTGTGGGCAGTGGCAAAAGTTTTCAACTGCAGATTTGAGCTGAAATTTGTTTTTCACTGTTTTATGTCGAGATCACACACAAATTACAGCATTCATTTGAAAAGTTAACTGGTTTTGCACAAAAATTAAATCTTTCAAATTTTCATCACAATTTTACTGAGGCATAGCTTAGCACATAATTTCTTTATTTTTGTTAAGTTTTGCATTGCATTCAAAAATAATGAAAAATGAAACACAAAAATGGAACCAAGATGAACACAACTTTAGACATATCATATGATTTCTATCTATCTATCTTTTTTGTAATCACTTTCTTTTAAGCTGGATACAATACGGGTATAGCTATAATAGCTAATTTATACCAACTGAACAACCACAAAACTAAAACCATCAAAATTGAAAAGCCACAAATATCATGTTTGTGCATATTGTACATAATATCCTTGGCCTTTCTACCACAGTATTAACTTATTCAATGTAGTATATGAAAAAATTAATTTGGAACCATCATTCCAATTTCCACAATTAAAAATCAACTACTAACAATTACAATAGTTATTAATTATGGATCTATATGTGTTAACAGTTGTGGCTTTGATTTACTGGTTGCAAAACCATTCTTCTTATAATGGTTTAACCACTTTCAATTCCACCTTGAAAATAGCATAAATTAAGTTTTCAATGATTATAACCAATGTACGCAACAATGGAGGTAAATTTAGCGCGGTAATACTTTTGAAAACTATAAGTAGAAACCAGCATGAAGGAACCTCTATTTTGAACACAAGTCTGGCAAAGGTTCTCGTTTGATATATTTAGATATATAACATAAATGGGGAGTAGAGGAAGGAAAGTTAGTGATAAAAGAACTGAAACATCCATCCAAACAATGGACATTCAAATAATTTTGTGCTAAAATTTTATTGGGTCATACCTTTGTAAAGGCAATGGACAGCTCTCTACACCGGCCATCAACACTGGTCCAACAGGTGTCCTGTACTAAAATTGAACACTTGGGACAAACATTTACAAAATTATCCTGTCAATTTGTATTCTAATTCTAACTTTCATCAAAAACTGATCCAAAATTTCAGCTTGAAGGATCTCATACTTTGGTTCTTTGATGCAGGTTTCCACTCATCCAACCCTCCACTTCAGAAACAAGAATTTTAAATAGAAATGCTAAGTACTTAAAATTTTAAAATTTGAGTAGACTACTGAAAATTACTATGTAAATGAAAAAATTAAAGAAAAATACACACTTGGAGCCCATCTATAGAAACTGCAAAACACAAATAACTAGGTTTTCGTAACAATCTACGTAAATTAAGGTGTATTTAGTTTAAGAATTTTTTACAAAATCAACAAGTTTTTCACCCAGTAATTATTTTCCAGTTTTAAGAACAATTTTTACAATTTGAAAATTTGTTATGAAAAGTTCATCAAGTGTGTATAAAAATAGGTGCAAAGTCAATCATAAAGTTCCACCTATAATATTGACTTAAACCACAACCTACTTCTGAACCTACTCTGAAGTCCGGAATGGACAAGGTGGGTTGAAATAAGCTGAGAGGGCAGGAGTTGGAAATTGGCATACAGTTTGGGAAAAGGAAACAATTTGTCCACTTGCTTTACACAAAGAAATAAGGTCATGGAGTGGTGTGACAAAGTCCTTGGTTTTGAAATGACTTTTTGCAAAATCAATGAACACACCTAATTTTCGGCAAAATAAATTTTGTCAAATCTATAAATAAAGTTTGTTCATCATGCAGCTCAAAATACTAAATTCTCAGATCAAAGAAACATGTTGTTAGTTCCACTGCAATTCATGTCACATGACAAATCTATTGGGAAGTATTTTAATCATTTAATGTAAACACCTATAAAGCATTTTTTAAAATTTCCAGACTCTACAGGGGACCTTTATTTGAAGGCATATATTAAATTTTAGAGTTTACTAGGATGTTAACCAGGAGCTCAGTGGGACCACTTCTGTAGGAGGGGCAAGCAGGTCAAAAATTCTGACATATTGCTTTTGATGCTAAAAATCAATGTTTCATGATAAAATTTTCTCCACAATTTTTAGGGGGCAATTGCCTCCTAACAACGTGCCCCTGATGTTAATAATAAATAATCTATGATAAAACTTGCAAATAATCCTGTGTCAATCCTATGGAAAATGTTACTCATTAGTTCTGTCCTTTTGGTGGGGAACGACAGAGGACTAAAAAGAGAGAAATAAAAAAGAGCGCTCTTGAGTGGATGGTATTAATTAGAGGGATGCTTATTAAATTTCTTTTTTTGAAAGGGGTGTTTATTGGAAGGGGTGTTTAAAAGAAGGGGGCGTTAATTTGAAGCATCATGGCACGATTTTATCTTTGTTCCCCCAAATGTTTATAAAATTGTAAGAATTCCCTCCACATTGGTCCCATGATATGAATGCAGTGAAAACAAACTTAATTCAGATCCATGAAATATAACCTGTTGTCTGAGAAAACATGTTTGAGCAGTTTAAATTGGTTCGTTTACTAAAAGATGACAAAGCATGAAAACAATAACACACAACTGGCTAGGAAAGGAACTCTAAGTGCAAAAATGCTATATACACAAACAAAATTGTTCTCAGCAAGCATTTGAAAGATGCTCTGCAGGGCTTCTAATAACACCCACCCATAAACACACAAGGAAACAAACTGCAAACACATGCAATTTGCCAAAACCGTTGTGATTTGCTGCAAATTCAAAGATCCTCCAAAAAGGATCCAAATTCCAAACCGTTATAAAAACGAAGTCTACCTTTTACAACGATACTGATTTGTTCTCGATTTCATTATGACAATGCGTGCACATATCAAAAGTGTTTTTGGCATTAAAATTCGTCTCAGAATCGAAAGAATATGTTTTCCCAAGATAATGGTCGAACAAAATGCATTTGATGTGAGATAATCCAATGAGACCGGTGCTCACAATAGCGTGGCACAGCTGCATTTCCCGATAATTAAGCCACATTTCATCGGGATTTCCGTCCTTTTCACATCGTTATCAGTTTGGTTCCCATTGAAAAAATGTCAAGGCGGATTTCTGGCATTTTTCAAGCGTAGGGCAACTTACCAAACCAAAAACTACAACGCAGGTTTCCGTCTTTCCCATTCAAATGGCAGCGACATCAAACAGAAGTTTCCGAGTTCAGCCGCAAAACGAACCTGTTGTTTTCAATGTCAAAAGGATCTTCCTCGATTTTAAAAAGAGGTATCTGACGAACGGTCACTGCCAAGGAAATTTCTTGCATTTTCAACTGGAAAACTGTCCCTTCCCGTAATGACCTGTGAGGCGAATCGACAGATATGAGACTCCAGATTTGCTTACGATCTGGTCCCAAAAAGGCAATACAAGGTTGACTGTTGATATATCTCTCAAGGAAAGCTTTTGGTGACAAATCACAACTGATGCAATGAGCTAAATGCTTCACGACCGATTCCATTGTGAATCTCGGTTGCTGTCGTGTTGTTCTCAGGTATTTCTGAAGTGGTCTGGCCAATGACGGGAAAATGGCTTGGGCTGCTTCGTCTGGGTCCATCACGTTCCCGTCGTTGTATTTTTCTTGGTTCATCCTTGCAACATGACCAAAAGCCTCTTCTGATGCGGTAACAAGACGCGCTTTTCTTTTTCTCACTCTCCTTTCAAATTCTACTTCTTCGTAAAATCTGTCATTCCTTCCCTCTCGTCTTCTTGCAGTGGCTGCAAGAACAGCCCTGGTTTGGGAAGCCATGTTTGAAGAATCATTCCCTTTTCCGTCCACATCATAAAATTTTAACCCAGTAAATTGCTTTGCTTTTGCTCGAGAAGGGGCTCGCTCTAAGTATGGGTTATACTCTGAAAAATCACGGTAATACTTCTCCAGAATAAAAACGGCGACTCTCTGCAAACTCAGTTGACCGACATTGTAATGCTTGCATGCGCCATCTGTGTTTCGAATAACTTTGATGGTGTAGTTTTTATCCTTTTGTTTTATCCATAAAACAACGAGAGATAAATAGTGAAGGAAAAGCATCGAGTCAGCACAGGAAGTTGCATAACCAAGAATTGTTACAGGGTTTTTCTCTCGCCTTTCAATGACACGAAAGGCGTAGAATAACCAAAAGCAAACAAGTACTACAAAACACAACATCATGACACTGACTTTCAAAATCTGGATTCTCGGCATTGTTGATTTTCTTGGTCGAATGTACAATGCCCATGTTCCGATTAACAAGATAACTATCTTTACCCCCAAACTTATGAACTGTCCATCACACGGTGTGCCACAAGAAAGTGTTCCCCATGTAAAAAGTGGGATGACAACGAAGGCAATAGGCGAGCAAACCGCCAGTAGGCCAAGTAAACAAGATATCAGGAGAGAAATAACCTGTTGAAAATTCAAGCTGATGGCAAATGTTTTAGGCTTTTCGTCGAAAGTCTCAAAGTCTCCATCAAAACTTGGACAATACGAAGTGGCTGTTTCTGTTATAGTAGTCGCAGTTTCTCCCCAGTTATCATCTTGAGGTATCACTTGAACTTCAATAACTCCGTCGTCCATGTCATCCGCCATATTTTTTGCGTTTTATTGTTCAGACAAGATTTTGAATTCCAGACACTCCTCAAGCACCGTAATTTGCGGATACGAATCAATCAAGCGGTCGCCGTAATAAAATTTTCATTTTCCAACAAAATTGCGCTGTGATTACCTTGCTCTTCTCGTAAATATATTCAGCAAGATTTACTTAACACCAGTTTAGGAATAGCAAGCTTCTTTGAAACACAAAATGCCAGATAATTCCCTTTTATCAACATCACATTTTCTCATTGCCAACCTTTCTGCACTTCGAAAACTTGAACTTCAAACGAACCGTTGGCCAACAACTCGCACAAAAGAAAGGAAGATCACTTCTCCGATTGGATAAAATTTCAATAGATTTTCTACGACCGCAATGCATTTTTTAATTATCGAACGGCTTTTGTCGCTAAAAAGCCTCGCCCTTTGGCCGTAACACGTAAAGGAAAACAAAGAGAAAAAAATTGAAAAACATTTCTTGATGGATTTATTACAAAATTATGAAGAATCATTTGTGATATGAAATACGAAAAATTTAGTTACTAGAATAATTTAAACAGGAAATGAACCATATTTTTTTACTTACAGAAGTTACCAGAAAAAATTTGAAAACTTTGAAATTGAAAAAGTAAGTAGAACCACGACAAAAACAATTTGAACAGTCTTCGTTTTCTTCTCCTACTTCCCACCCCAAAACTTATTGATTTGAACAACAGGGAAATGAATTTAAAGTTACAAACAACCAAAATAAAAGTTTTGGCCTGAGTTTGGTTTTTCAAAGATCTTTATCGCAATGTGCGGTGTGGCCTATGAATAAAATTTACCATACAATGTAAACCATAACAACCGAAGCAAAAACTGATAAACAAAGAGATTTATATTTCTTGGCATGTGTTTGGAAAGCAAAAAATAAATGCTAAATACTTATTCTTATTGAAAACTATTTTGTAGGATTAAAAATTAGTATGCTCTTTTTATTGTGGTATTAAATAAAGTCCCTGCTTTGTCTCAGCTTGGCTGGAATTCAGGCATTTGAAATGAGGTATTTCCTTCACCACCACAAATGTGAGAAAATGCACCACTTTTTAATGAAAGAAATATAAAACATTCTATTTTTTGTATTGTTTTAATTTAATCATAGGCCTAATTTTGAATAGTCTATCCAATGGCCTAAAATCAGCGGAAAATGTAAATGTCTTTAAGTTTTGCTGAAACAATGTCATGTTGACAATACATTGAAATGCAACATACCATTTTAGTAATTTGACTCAACATGATAGGGTAGGCCCATAGTTTTCAGATTGAAAAATATTTTCTTACTTATTCTTGCATTCAAAGCTCTTATAAATTTTAAATATTTGCAACAATATAATTTTTACAGACAAGCAGGTAAGTAAAAATTGGCTCTCGGACTTAATTTTGTTTATCTCGTCTTCATCACAATCTATGTATTTCTGCAATCAAAAATGGTTTTCTTATAATGGGGGCCTTGATCGGGAAGGTGGATTCATGTTTAATATGTAATATTTAGATTAGCAACATGTGTAGCTGCAAAATAAAATGAAGAGAAGATAAACAAACAAACAAGCGCTGTTGCAAGAAAATTTAGAAAAATTTTAAAATCATCTTCATAGCTGCTTTCCTTTTTCCATAAACTCTGTAGAAAAAGCGGCTTCAATCAAATATTAATGTGTCGTAATTTTGTTGACTCGAGGATTGCCAAAATCTCAAACGAAATTAAACGAATGGTTTCCATTAAGACAAACGGACCGAAAATCATAAAATTTTACGTTTTTTGGACATCTATGATCCACGTGATTAAATGCAAACCGCGCACTTTTGCAATTGTTACGAACTCGTGATAAAAATGTGAAAATGAAATCTAGACTAACTTTTACATCATATTTCGATCAAAATTGGTTAAAAATTAGCTTCCAGCGCAATTTTTATCATGTTGTAAAGTGTCACTGAATGTTTTTATTTAGAGCCTGGACGCTAGTAGGCCAATTTGTCAATGTATATTTTCATATATATTTTTTAAATGCCAACACCAAGATGAACAATACATCATGCTTTGAAAATCGACACGAGCGGAAATTTTCACAGAAAACAAACCATTTGTACTGCTTAATATTCCTGCAATACCAAATCTGTTCGACCTGTTCCCATGGATATTTTTCTATTTTCGATATAGTTGAACGGCTTTGAACATGGGCTTTAGGAAAAGTAAAGTTTGTATTTATTCCCACTTCTGTTTTATTATATTCTACTTGTCTTACATTCCGTGGTTTGAATTAGGTCCCTCTTTCCTCTTGTTTCCCTGTGACCGAATTCAAACCACATATTGCAGGACAAGTAGAATATAAGTAGTCTCAAGTCTTTTTCGTGCCAAATCATAAATTTTTATTTCGTACTCAATATATCGAGGGAATGCCATATCAAGAGTACGAAATAAAAATGTGATTTGACACGAAATAGGGTTGGGACAAGTCCACTAGAAAGCTTTTAGTGCTGATTTAGGTTTGGCTACTTGGAAACTCATTGTCTCAAAATAATTTTCAGTTCAAAATGACGGGGTTCAATTGAGTTCAAATTCCATCAGAACGAGGAGTATGGAATATTGACTAGATATCTTTATTGTTCCATGTGAGCAAATCAAAACGCAGAAAGGCAAAGCATGTTTTTTTTGCCACCACCGCATACGTCGTGCACGGTACTCCACTTTTGAGGCTCCTTATTTCTCGCTCCCAATCTTCATCCGCGCGTATTATAAGATCAGTATATTAGTATTGTCGTATTCTTGTTCTGTTACATTTAAAAGTTATAGTTTACAGTTACTTATCACTTATGCCTTGTACTAGGTAGAGCCTCTGATGACTAAACAAAATAAGCTTCTGCGAAAGAAATGAGCATTTGAGCGTAACCCAATAATGTTCATAAGCAAATATATTTTCTTTCAAAATTATAGAAAAGAAAAATACAAAACAGTTGTGCGTGGATAAGAACAGTGATGTTCCATTATTTTCAACATTTTATGTAAAGTTCTTTAAAAAATGTGAATGAGAATTTTTATAAAAAGCATGTTGAGGGGACTGTGCGCTCATCCCAAAAGAATTAAAATTTTGCGGCCGGATTAAATAAACTACAAATGGCTGCCGCAGTTCCAAAGAATTACAAATCTCGAAGATATTTTTCAAACCGAGAAGACGAATAAGTCCGGCTTTTCTCAAATCAATTGTTGAAAATTGCCCGCCCGTCTAGAATCATAACAAAGAAGAAAGTATAAAAGATTTGTAACATGATGTGTGCATGTAGATAAATAAAAAGCATTGAGATTATAAGAGTCATCACTCTCTTAAACCGTGGAAAATTTGAGATGACCGAAAAAAATATAATCGAACGAAAACGCAGGCCCAAAAGTATATTAGTATGGCACATGTTATGATGTAATTTTGCTGTTCATTTTATTAACATTTCTATACTATTTCTTAATATTCTACCCAAAAAATAGATTTCAACTTTTTCGAGCCAAAACTGTTGTTTTTGATGAAAAAATTTTCAGACCCAAAAATATATTGTCGAACAAAAATCCCAAATCCAAAATTATAAGACGCGCCCCCTACCCAAGTCAGGTAGTATTTCCCCCCTCCTTGGGAATTAATTTTATTGGCTTGTTTTAAACATGCGGTTTCAAATCGGGTTTTCAAGGCGGCGAGTCACTTCGATGTATTTCCGAATTCTTCTGATGCCAAATTATTGACAAATACGCCAATAAGCGTGACAAAACATATCCACAAATAGGCCAGGTACGGTTCGCCTCGTATTTCAGAAACAATTCTCTTTCCGATGAGACTCGGGATGGGTCCATCGTGATTTTAAAGACGGGTGCAACGTAGCTAGACTAAGACTCATAACTTGCCTCCAATTTGGAAAGTTTTATATCATAATTGAGTAATTTGAACTTTTTTAAATGCTCTAATGAGAAAACTTTACATAAGTAAAAGACAATACAGAAAATGAAATATTAGTAATAAAAATAGGTTAGTAGTAATATCAACAACAATATAAATTGAAAAAAGTTAACTGAATTTCAGAAGAAATGCAGACAAATTCTAAATGAGTGTGATGTGAACAGATGATCCACCAACAGATGCTCCGCCTTTTTATTATGTTAAAACCAATTTGTAAAAATGTTCAAAAAGGTCTGGGATCTGTGAATTAAAATATCCGGCAACTAGATGATATATTTGTTGAAAATATTGCTTTTAATCAGCAATCTTAAATAGGGTGTGGACAAGTTGTTTGTGGTCAACTTTAACTTAACAGTTTTTGTTTCTTTATATTGTAGTTTAGTTTTAAAAAAATTGTAAATTAAAAACTAGTATACCAGAACAGTAAAGTTGAAGTAATCAGGCATTTGTTCTATCTCTCTCGTAGCTTATTAAAACGAAAATATGAAAAGGATATGCAACAATCTGTAATTTAATGACCCACTAATAACAGTGATGCTTTGCGGCCCTAGCGCTGACTCTCATATGATATGAAAGTCATATTTTGGCCTAACAATAATGGCCTAACTAACTAAGACACCGAAGCAAAAAAGACATTCCACGAAGAACGAAAAAAGAAAGAACAAAACGTTTTACTGTAGATGCAAGTTTTCTTTAGAGAAGTGACTGAATTGAACAGTAATTATTATATTTTCTCGATTAAAAGCCTCTCTTAAATCAGCGCCCCGGATGAGATCAATATTTTAAATAAGCGCCCCATGGGAATCTGGCTGATGACAGATTTGCTGTATATGCGCTCTTGTAGACTTGATATACGGAGTAGACGTAGTAGAAGAACGCTGCCGAGGCTGATATTACTCTCAATCCTCTTATTTTTATTATTTCATCTAATTCATCATTTATTCTTACTGCACTATTTCACACATAGTCTGTTTTCGTGCTCAGTCATCAAAATTTAAACAGTGGCCCCCTTAAATAAGCGCAGCCTCGATTAGGCCCCCACCCCTAAAAATTGGCTGAAAAAATCGAGGATTATGTAACGTGAATAAATCGGTATCTGTAACTGTTGTGGTAACATAGGCAGAAGGTTTTTGTTGCAAGTTCATCTCATCACCAAAATTGCGAAGTTTTTTGTTGCAAGTTCATCTCATCACCAAAATTGCGATTGCTCGCGACTTATTTTGATCTGCACTCAGCGCGCAAAGGATCACTGTTGACAATGGTTCTTCGACGAATGTCATAATTTAAATGAAAAACAAGCCCTGCTGCTTTAAAAATAAAGAAAACATGCAAAATTTTATAATTTAACGAATAAATACCGTAATTTAAATTACAAACAAGCTCTCAAAAGCCTTGCTTCTACACAAATATTTGAAATGCACACACAATGTTTAACGATAATATTATTCTTCAAAAAACCTCTTTCAACATATCGATAGCATTGAGCTATTGTACGGCATTCAGCCGGTATTTCTACCGCACTTCCCATGTCCTTTGGAATATCGTTCCATAGGCCTACCATACAGTCTAAACAAGAAGGCATAAATGGATCAAAATATTCTATTTGCAGAATGCTTAGACTATTTTTCAGTAAAGAGATGCCGAGTGTAAAGTTTTCGTTCAAGTCGCTTTCGGCAGGAGTAGTAACGGGAAGCAACGCTGTGAAATCACGGAAAAATCAATGTTTTCATTTGATTTCGAGTTTCCGCTTAGGACACCAATTTCAACGTTTTATTCTCAAATCCAATGGATGCAGACAGCTCACATAAATAATGTCCGTCTTTGCAACCCACTAAAAGTGTTGGTGAAATAAAACAAACAGGATATAGATGTAAATTAGATCATTTTTGTGAGTTAGACCGATTACAAGAGACTGCACGCAGGATAACGAGTCCCTGTTTCCCTGTCCTCTTCGCGCATGTGACGAACATAAAATATGCCATTATCACAATAGACTAACTACTTCAGTTCAGGTGAGAGAGTACGACTCAGATAATAAATCACAATTCTAATACAATCTACTTTTTCAAGCTGAGGAAATTTTCCGTTATGGAAATTTCTCCGGGGGGGGGGGGGGTTGTAAAGACGGACATTATTAATATAGATCGGTTTGAAGGCAGTAAATTATCTAAACGAAAATTTGAGCATTAAATATGGGTGGGTTTATAAAATCTCAGTGGCACACTCCCGCCCGACCGTGGGACATCAAAATTTTGAGATGCAGCAAGGCCCAACATTTAAGAAATAGATTTAAGAAATAGATTCCTAGAAATAGAAACAATAGAGTCCTATTGTTTACACATATTTATGTTATTCTTTTGAGAATATTTGCCTAGAAGTCTCTAATCAGTGGTTTTTTTTAATGCAGGGCCTTGTTGTACTGCTATTTATATTCTTAAATTATGCTTGAACAAATTTTAGTCTGAGAACCCATTTTCGCGTTTCAACCTATATGTAAAGAATTGAAAATTGTAACAGGTTTGATCGTGAAAATGATATTAGAAGAAAAGTTCTCAAATGAAACTTCAGGAAAAGTAAAGATCAATTGTATCATTTTGTCATGTTTTTTTTGCTCAACCTGTCCTACATTCCGTGTTTTGTTCAGTCCCAAGGGAACAAGAGGACGACGGACGGGAAAAGAATAATCCCTCTTGTATACCTGTGACAAAAAAAACACGGAATGTAGAACAGTTGGAATGAGAGAAATCGACGTGGGAATAAAATGAAAACTTTACTTTCCTGAAGCCCGTCGTGATCAAAGCCCTTATGAACTTGAAATCTTTGTATTGCTAGATATAACCAAAAAAGTACGTAGAAAATTTGGTCCCAAAAGTAAACTTCGTTTCCCCAATCCAACTCTGCAATCATAAATGCAACTTCTCAAAATTTTAATAAATTTCAATTATGACAGTCCTAGATAAAAGGAAAATTTAACTAAAATATTTTCCTCGCGAGATAGGAAACTAACAAAACACAAATTATTGTATTCAAGTATCACATATATATTACATACATAACTTTAAAAAACATCAAAATTAAGAAAAACTTGTTAATCGTATGACCTGTTTCACATGAAACTATTTCTCCAATTTTGGGCCCCTATTAAGAAGTTTGAGTCCCTTAGTGCCCCGGCGTTGCTTGCCCGGGGAAAAAAGCATCGAAATTCTGTCCTTGGACGGTTTTAACATTTCCCCGGCAAAAAACTGGCAATTCCTGGCCCAGAAAAACCATACCACGATGAATGGAAAAGACGGAACATTTTCCAGGGGGGCTGTCTACCAGGTCACTTAGCTGGCTTTCTACCAAGTCTAATTTGCTTGTGTGTAATAGCTACGAAAACAAACTCATTTTCCTACTTTAAAAAGAAAATCTGAGCCTAGTGATGGTCGTCAGCATTTTTATCAAATATGCCTTAAAATACGTAAAACCCAACAAGAAATACGCCTTACGAAAGTGAAGTGAATTTTATTTTGTGTTAGACGACGTTCAACATCGCGTAACAATAACAAAAATTGCTGCAGACATTTTATTTAAGATTTACGCATATCATTTTTACAGACAACACCATTCCAACTGATCTATATCTAGTTAAACCCTACACCCCCTGTGGTCAGCCACCTGGGTAAAATTCTGGCAAAAATTGAAGAAATGCGTTGTTAACAAAAACCTTTGTGAGAAAAGCCAGGCTGAAATTTGGGCAAATTCTTTTGGTATCCCAGAAATTACTTAAGGTCGCGGTAGCAAGTTTGTGAAAATCAATCCAGAAATAAGAACGAATCCGGGCTGAAACGGAAGGTGTTTTTATGTAAAAATACATGCACCTGTGTTGATTAAGTAGTCATGACTTGGACACTTTTGCTTTATTGTTATCAAAAAAAACAATTTTACCGCTGCGGAGGATGCTTTTACCGCTGCGGAGGAGAATATCAAATTATGAATTTTGTGATAACTACCTGTTATAGTGTGTTTGTAACAAGCAAAAATCATTTTTGGATCTTAAACTATGGCATTTCTGTGCTCAGAAGCATTCTGTATATGAATCGATTTCCAAGCGGAAGGAAAGAGAAAGAGGCAAGGTCATCTTTACCGACACTTTACACAAAAATTAAATCCCCCTATTGTCTGTCAATGATCTACCCTCAAAAATACCCTATAATGATCAAAATTAAAAACAACGGTTTCGTTTCTAAATTAAATGCTAAAGATAGATATTTTAGCGTTGCTATATGGGACCAGTGGCGCCCAGAGGGAGAGAGGGAGGCAGGGGATTCTTGCCCGGGCTAAAGGCTCTCGAAATTTTATCCTTTCTTTGGTAAAACTTTGGTGAACAAAGAATAGAATTATATTAGCCCATTCATGCCCGGATTTATATCTGCTAAACAGGCAAATCCTATGCAAGCTTTATTTTGCAAGGGGGTAGCACATGCAAATCAACTTAATTCATAAGATAAACTTAATTCATCAGAAATTAATATAAAATTTTGCCTGTATTTAACTCTTAAAAATGTAAGGTTCTGCATTTTTTATGAGTTCATAAGATAAACTTTAATTTATTTGAAATTAATATAAAATTTTGCCTGCATTTAACTTCTAAAATTATGAGGTTTTGGATTTTCTTTCAATGGGCCATAGGGCCCTTCCCGGGGTACAAGGGTTAACATTTCAAGGCTTGTGAAATTCAAATTTGACAAAATTATAAATAAGAGCCTCTTTTTCATTTTGAAGGCTTTCACTTTGAGGGTTTTACCCAGGCACCCCAAATTCTCTCAGCGTCAATGCTTAGGACATTATAGCAATGCCAAAAAACCTAAATAATTGCATCTGCTTTAGCTACAATTGGTGCGGCCATTAGGACTAAATAACTGCATCTGCTTTAGCTACAATTGGTGCGGCTATTAGGCCGCAAATTAATACGAATTTAATACGATGTACTGCATAAACGTAGAAAAGCATACACAGCCGATATCAATAAAACCGAGAAACCATAATCTGAGTTACTGAAACTTTAAACCTGTTAAAAACAAGGAAAGAATAACTCGAAAAGCCACTAAACACCCTTACCGGTTTTTAATAAATTTAAGAAGATCAATAAAAAGCTACGAATTGACCACGTCATTGTTCCTGGCTAGTTGATTCCATTAATTAAAAGGATCTTTCTCAACACAGTCTAGATAGACTTACCGTGCTTCATTTCAGAGCAGGGAATTCGTCTGGAAGCAAGGCATGTTTTCTGCAAGTAGGGCATGTTCTCTGTTCTTTTAGCCAACGATGAATGCACTGAAAAGTAAGGAATGGAAAGTTAACAAAAGCAGTCAAACACTGGAAGAAGCATGCCAAACTGAAGAATCATAGAACCCATTGTTAAACGATGTAAAATGTCATATTTTCTGGGTAAATGCTAAAAGTATTAATTTCAGAACTTGTAATTTCAACATCTCTAGACATATGACAAATATTCTTAAAGCAAACATTTCAAAATAACTTTGTAAGAACGAAATGTACAACTGCTATTTGTCATATATCTAGAAATGGTATGTTTCATTATCTCCACTATGATCAGACACCGACCAATCATATATCATTCCAATTTTCTAATTCTTAAGAAACATTCCCAGAAATTAAAACTTTTTGGAAACGATTATTTTATCTATACCACAACTTTTAAAAACCTTCACCCCTAATGTTTCACAACAAATTTCTGAAGAATGCTTCATTTTGAAGAAACTAGAAAAGACGATTTTAAAAGCCAATAAGAGTTAAAATAATGAAGTTTCTGCACCTTGAGAGGAGGCTGACTTCAATTGGGCTTTTACAATTTTATGTGCCCAAAAATTAAGAACCTGGTTAGGCTCATCTACCCAACATGGTACTTATATGCGGGTTTTTACTGTATTGTGCTAGAATTGGGCCAATATTAACAGAGATAAAATATTGAGAGGAAGAATTATCCACTCCACAATCGCTGTTTGTAAATTTGAAGTCGCTGAAAAGATTAAACTATTTCTTGTTGTGCTTATTAAATGCTAGACTAAGCCATATTTATGCAAAGTATACCACTATAGCATTATGCCAGTCTATGCCAATCATTATGCCAATCATTATGCCAGTCACTATGCCACTAGTAAACAGGGTTTCGTTTGCTAAATAGTGTCCTTCTCCTAGGCCGCCGGAAACCAAACAAAGCGAGGCCTGATTAGCAGCCACGCCCTTAAGACTTTTAGAAAATGGAGTATACGCCCATTTTCGTGATACTGACCGCAGGATATTGCCTGAGATATACAATGTTGCAGTGATTTTTATTTATTTACCAAAATGTTTTTTGTGGGTCCCTGAAGGCCACCAGCCCAGAGTTACCAACCCCTCTCGACTGTCATAAACATTAAAACTCCATTCGACAAGCACTGCCAGGTTTAAAAATAATATTCTCAGAAACAGGATGTTTAAAAAAAAATCTTCCTGCCTATATACCGAATTCAATTGCGGTTAAAATTTGAACATCATGAGCCGTGCCTCGAAATTACTGTCTTTTGTCAAAATTATGAGTTCGGCTTCGATTTTACCACATTGGCAAATTTCCAGTCCAAAGCAATTAGTCCTTGGTTTCCCCTGATCTGAAATTATATTCAGTAATGATGTGAGAAAAAATCTTATCCAACAATTGCTGCGGCAAATCGAATCTTTACCCTGCCAGCAAAAATTATAAGCAATGCAGTAACACAATCAACATGTAAAATAAAATGTCGATGCAAAATAAATGCAAATAAAAATAAATAATGTAAATAAAGAATAAAAGAACAAAACATAAAAGAACCTATATTTTGGGTATCAGCTTGGTAAAAGATTTTATTTGACATAGCTGTGGGATGGCTGAAGGAAGGATGAGTTGACTAAAGCTAAACTAAATAACTACAAAAATTTGACATTTGTAAAATTTCAGCGTCAACGTTCCTTTGTGTGCGAGTTTCTACTGGCCTATTGTTGGCCAACAAGAAGCAATTGTTTTTCCATAGTGTCCTCAAATGACATCAGTATAAGGGTTTCTTTTCTGTTTCTCGTATGGGAACCTCCATACCGTATCTTAATCCCTAAAGTGTTTTTAATACTTTCACCTTGTTGTGTATATGCAGACTGCAGTTTAATCTGCGTTCAACAAAGACCTACCTACGCACGTCTCAAAACATTTCAAAATAGATCTTGTGATCATCAAAAACGTAGAGTTTTTGTGAAAACCACTGCTTAATAAAGCCCACCCCAAAATTGGATTTCTTTCAATCTTATACAAAATAACAAAGACAAATAATAGGATAGAGTGAAACATTCGAAACAAAAAAAACCCATTAGATCTCTGACTGACGTAATTGAATGTTGGGATTTTATAAATTCAATATAAAATGAAATGTGGCTAAGTTTGGGTTTTGTTTCTTGGATTATATTTTCTGGCTGCACTTGTTTCATTTTGTTAATTATTAATCATGTTTTCAATTGATTTTTCAGGTTTTCTGAAAGAAAGGTTTAGTACGTCCCTTGAGAGATTAATTCAAAACTCCCGCCCGGATAACTCTAACTGTTTCGTATATCCCTTCAGTGTTGATTAAGCTTCGGTTATCTCGAAAACTCGCTGTCTTCAACGAATATTCATTCCTTTTGAGAGTTCGAGAAAGCCGGCTTCAACTGTACTGCAATTTTAATTAATTCCCCACATACTGAAGTGAAACTGTTTTGTATATCCCTACAGAGCTACAAGTGTTGATTTAGCTTCGGTTATCTCGAAAAATCGCTGTCTTCAACGAATATCCATTCCTTTTGAGAGTTCGAGAATGCCGGCTTCAACTGTACTGCAATTTTAATTAATTCCCCACAGACTGAAGTCAAACTGTCTTGTATATCCCAAGAGAGCTATCAGTGTTGATTTAGCATTGGTTATCTCCAAGATACACTTTCTCGAGCAAATATGTACCCCTTTAAGAGTTTGGGAAAGCCGGCTTCAACTGTAATGGTAAAATTGATAACGAAACCAGAAAAATTAAGCTGTAAGTTTTTCGTTACGGCAGTCTTTTTGTACAGCTATCCATTTCCATTGTGATTAGATTATTAAAAAACCTAAACATCTTTACAACTTTAAAAAAAATTATGTCAAAAATGGCTCCCTGAACACAACTGCTATAAATCACAATAACTTTACAGATAAAATCTGGTTAACGTTACACAATTAATTCTTATTTTAACAATAACAATTATTCAAAAAATACCGTAGATGTATATAAAAGATGATCTTGTTTCTATACAATAATGCAAATTTGTTATTTGTGCCATCTGCTTCAAAAGTTGAACAGCATCTAAGAGTGAGACCAAGCAGGCTAAATTCTATTCAGGGCCTAGTTTTTTTTTCGTAAATTGTCTTTACTTTTGTGACAAATTTTGATATGATAAATATTGATATGATAAATTTTGTATGTGCGCCACCTGTCACATAGAAAACGCAACAGCTTAAACTAAAAAGCTCCTCCGTAAATATTTTCGATAGTTCTATTAAGGGCCTTGTCTTTTTCCTTTAATAATTCTGTCTTTAGCATCAGGTCTTTAACATAAAATTTTATCTTTAATCAACTTATTGTAAATTGTAAATGTTTTTATTGGAAGATCCCTTGTAAAACAGTTTATTTTGAAAGGCAACCGTCCCTAAATATGGTAAATCAAATTTACAAATAAACAGTAAGAATTTACAAATAATTAGAAAGAAAAACGGCAACAACAGTGCAAGGAATCTCCAATTTTTCCAAAACTTAAATTTTAGGTTCTCGACATTCCTCACCTCGGAACGTACTAAAATCGAAGACAAAACTTAATATATTGCGTTGCACTGTGGCTTCCAAGCTAGCCTAGTTTTATTTCTTTGTTTCTCTGTTACACAACGCAACAGTAAACTTTTGCAGATGACACTTTAAGTTCAATTAAATAAAATGGTACTTGTGTGATTGAAGTAAGTGTAATGTAAGTGCAAGTCTATTCCATTGGAAATGGTTCAGTATTTGTAGTTTTTAATTTTTCATTGATAATAACAGAGATACCTAATTTATTAGTCTTTAAGAATTACAAAAGACCAGGGCCGCGGATATCATTTATAGGCCCGGGTCAGATACTAAATGTGCCTCTCTAATTTTGATAGCATCTGGAAAATTAAAAAAAATAGTTTTCATCAATAGCTTGCATGGTGCTCTCATTTTCACATTTGATTTCAAGATTTTCATGTTAAGATTTTCAGCAAATATGAAAAATAGCTAAATATGGGATCCCCGTGACCACAAGCCCCAACTCAGTAACCGCCTTATCCAAAGCGGTGCACAAGATCCTATGAAAAGAAACCATAAATCACAGGAAAAATTTCGATCCACTAATCTCGCATTTGGCTTTGAGCATAAAATGAAATAAATATCTAATATCTAAGAGCATAAAATTAAATAAAAGCCCATACCTCTCTGTGAAACACGTGCTTGCATTGCAGTCTGATTGTTCCATCGACGCTTGACATATCATCATGACATATGATGCAAGGCTCCTCAAACCCGAAGGGTATCCCGGGGGGTGCTCCGCCTGCTTTGAACTTTGCATAGCTTTGCGGTTCTTGATGATCATTCAGTTGCTGAAATAAAACAAAAGTTCAACGTCAAAAGATATTAGCTGAGTCATAAATTTCTTATAAAGTAATTGTTTTTAACAGCGCCAAGGAATGAAAATATGTGACTGTTGTTTATCAGAATATAGCCATCCATCAGTCAAACTCCAAATAAAAAACAAGAAAGAAAGTCAATTAAACGTAGAAAACGTAGAAAACGTAGGTGCTCGTTTGTGAAAGAAAGTCAATTAAACGTAGAAAACGTAGAAAACGTAGGTGCTCGTTTGTGGAACAGCTAGGTTTAAGCTGATAATATTAAAGCACAAAATCTGGACTTGAAATCCCCAACTTTTTGGGGATCGTTGAAACGAGGCTTTAAGAGTTCTATTATCGAAATTCAAATTTGTTATTGTTTGAAGTTCGAATTACGATTACGAGGCGGAATATCCAAGTCCAGAAATCTGCTTGCAATTTTACGAGTCGTAGTATATAGCTTGCATAACTTGCATAACTACAACGATTATAATAAGTCTAATATTTGTTGTCATTTTGGAACTTGTATACTCATTACTATTGTATCTTGCAGCGCTAAACTAAACTGCTTATTTCAGCGAATACCTTCTCTATCAAAAAAATCGAGTGAATAAAACTGCTAGAGTAAATCATATTTGTCCTAACGGGAAACGCCAACGAACAGCATTACATCTTTGAATGCTGATCACTAACATAACATCATTGGGTGCAAGACCCCATTTTTTCAGGAACAAGAAATACCATAGTTCATATAAATATTACATGTACCAAAGACATACTCAATATAATCTTAGATATAAGGAAAATTATATCTAACCTCAAAACAATTAATTTTAGATCCCAGATTATCGAATAGACAAAAACAATTTAGAATTAAACTTCGGAACCTTGTACTGCTGCAAAAGTTGGAGCATTAAATATATATATATAGAAATTTAGAATATATTAATTTACATAATAGCTATCATGCTGTTTCGTTTTCATAGGTTTTCTTGTAATATTAGCTTTTCATGAAAAAAAATTGTATCTGTCAGTATGGTAAAAGCCCGCATTTAAGAACTTATCTTTATGATATAGTTTCTAAATTTTCGCGCGTCATATATTTCCACGCGTTCAAATTTTCGATCATCCATATTAACTATTCGCGCACTTTAACGTTCTTTTTGGCAAAACAAGTGAGCATATGAAAACGAAAAGTACCTCCCTATAATTTTCGAGCTCTTAATACTGCGCGGACAGGTGCCTTTAATTCTTGCGCAGTAAGGTATGCATTCTGCTGCCAATCTTAAGGTCACTCTCAATAAAAACATGTCTTTGTTTTTATATAGAAACCGCATTTTGTCGAGATTAGAAACTGACTGTGAAAAATGTTCCTGAACTCTGCTGAAAATATAGGCAGGAAGGGTAACAACCCGGAAGGGGTGCTTCATGGCGACGAAGACAGTCCGTGCCATGCAAATGAGAAGTTTATTTGCTAAGATATCCTTACACATGGGTCTGTTTTAGATACCCTTACACATGAGTGTAAGATTACCTACTGAAACTAATTCTTGTTTTTGACCAGTATGGCCTATTTTTGGCATACAAAATGGATGATAATACAGATGGGTCATTACTGAAAACCTACGAGAGAGATTCTCTGTCGCCATTAAGTACTTCCACCTGGGTCAAACACAAGTTCTAAAATTAATATCTTAAAAGTTGAAACTCGCTATCTCGAACTCTCAAAGAGAATGACAATTTGTTTGGAATGTCGAGTTTGAAGATAACCGAAGTTAAATCAACACTGAAAACTCTCAAAGGTTACAAAAACCTGCAACCGTTATTTGGCAAATTTGTATTCAAGGCTATTAGGGTTTTTAAGGTTTTTACATAAATTACATAAATTACGTAAATTACATAAATTATTTATGCTTATACTATTGCCACAAGACACCTACGATTTTTGCATTTACTTGTGTAGCTACATCTTGAAGCAGCTTTTGTTACAATAGTGAAATTGACACACCAATTTCAAATCTATTAGTCGTCACAATAAATGCAAAACTCTCCGACTTAAAAAATGCAAACATCTCCTCCGCAACTCTGCATGGCTTCGCTTGTTTACATTTTCCAGTTTTGAGAGAGTTTCTTATTGTTTTCAACGGATAATTCCTTTGAAATAGGTGTGCCAATTTCACTATGCCTACGTTACATCTAAGATGAACATTTCAACATTTCATATATTGACGCTTTGAAATTGGTGTGTCAATCGCTTTGAAATTGGTATGGCAATTTCACTATTTTTACAGGATACACATTGATAACAGGACACACATTGTAACATAACAGCAGTAACGTTGAAGTGTTAATCCTGTATAAAGATTCGTGTTATTATTATCATAAGCTAATTTTTGTTTATTCTGTATTTCTTATCAAGTACTACCTTTCTATGTCCATCAATCTCCGTTATCATTTCAGAAACATATGCAATGATATCTTCGACGCGAAGGCCTGAAAGTGTGTTGTTGCGCTTTCCACGGAAGTCCTTCAGGAAATTGATAAGGTCTTCCCTAAAAAAAAATCAAAGATACACATTGATCGTTAATGTCTGAGAAAAGGAAATCTGAACGCGATAAGATTAATGCTATCCTGATATCCTGCTTTTTGGAAATATAGAAAGCCGGAAATATAGTTTTTTCTGGAATTTAGGATTGTGCAAATAAATATAAAGACAAGAAATCACGATGTAATTTGTAAACAAGGGTGGTGCCTTCATTTTGAGTACTGTGTGTCACCGGGTTTTGTCACGCAGTTTTTATTGCATGTATGAGCACGATGTGAGCACGATGTATGCGCACGAATTGAGCTTTGTATGTAAGCCAAATACTGTTGTTTATGGGCAAGGCGATATATCTTATGCAACAAAGATTGGAATTCCATTCCATTGGAAGATAAGGATGGCAGGTGGTCTATAAACTGTGCATGCATAACGTATACGATTATGTCTAATTAGTATTATCATTAGCATAACATTGATCAGTGTTATTAGTTTTCATGTAACGTAGAAGTTGGTTTGTAAATTTGTAACTCTTCATTATACCAATTAAAAACAGAACAAAAATAATGTCCTGACAGGGTAGAATGGAAATGAGATTTGCTTGTTCGGGCACAGGGAAATGAGATTTAATCGTTGATGAACATTACTATTTGTAGATGAGGCAGATTTTGTAAAAAAAAACCAATCTACTTACGTTTTTGTCAAAATTATAGTTGATTTAAAGATTTTAAGCTTATAAGGAATTTGACCACAAAAACATTTCTGATAGTTCTATAATGTGACTTTCATATTAAAATTTCAAATCTTTACACCACAATTAATTTTGACAAAAATCTCAATGAATCAAAAATTTAATGTTTTAAAATGTTGATATATTTCCACGAATCAGTCTTTGCTCGAAAAGGTAGATTGCCCATCAAAATCGCTGCTTTGAAAGACTGAGACAACATTTGAAGAATTAGCCAAAAAGGTTCTTCAAAGTCAGGTTTTTTTCTCAACCAATTAGAGAATAACTTAACCCACAAAACTAAACAAATATATAATCTGCAAAAAGCGTGTACCTGGCGTAATTTGGAAATTGAGAACTGAGTTTTGCCATGATCTTTTCAAAGCTAGAACTTCGTCCAGTTGTTTTGTCGCCAGCTTTTGCTTCAGCAAGGCCTTTATCAACAGAGACGGGTGGAACTTTTGGCTCACAATGCTTGGCTGCGGCTTCCTCATTGGGAGGTAGTACAACGCTTGGTGTCAAGTTTGGAGGGTTTGCAGGGTATTCAAATGATGATGCTGTTGCCTCATTCGGCATGGAAGTAGCTTGATTATTATTACTGCAAGGAGGTTTCTCCTCGGGCTTCAAGCCGGCGAACGTGTTCAAATTGGCACCAGGAAAGTTTGGAACAAAACCACCTTTAGCGCCATTCGTCGTATTACGAGAAATGAAATTTGGCATTACTCTTCCGTGAAACGGCAATATGCTAGGCATCATTGGCATGTTTGGAGGCATTTTGCCTGAAGGGAACTGAGGCTAAAGAAGAAAGTTTAGTTTAAAAATTCGATAATTGCGAAATATTAATTCAATATATTCAAAGAAAACGTGTTCACTTTCACGTTATCTAAGAAAGGATGAGCTTGAAATTTTATAGTCCTTGTGAACATATTGCCGATTAATAATTAAAATAAGCAACAAATTAAAACCGTATCAAAACTGAACATTACATTTACAAAATGCAAAAATCAAATGATTCCCAATTACTAACTTGCTTGCATGCTTGATTCATTATTATATTAGATGATTACCATATTTGACATTGTATGGACACTTCCTGAATTACATTTTTTCTAATGCTTTCGCTACAAAAAGATTTTTAAATTTAAATTATTTGTTGAAAATGTGATGGAATACAAAAAACCGTACTGTCACTCTTATAACTCCTTTTGTGAGCAATAACTTATCTGGTTAAAGCTCTCTTACTTTTTTGTTTGACAAGTCTGGCCTCGTTTCTGCTTAAAGTTTCTATTTACGAAAACGAGACCAGCCTTGATAAACGAAAAATTAAGAGAGCTTTGGCCGTGGAAGTTCATTGGTCAAAAAAAGAGTTCCAGTTACCGTATAGCAATGCAGTTTTTTGTATTTAATCACAATTGACTAAGTTTTGCTTTGAACCAAACGTAATTTTGTTGAACTTCCAGACTGGTCATTAAAGTCCCACTGCTAACAATGATCCTTTGGGCGCTGAATTAGAATCAATACAAACGCTATTCCCCGATATATGACAAATAATAATTTCGTGCTCATAAGAGTTTTTGAAATGCATTTTAAGAAAGAATGATATTTGTCATATATCTGGGGATAGCGTTTGTAGCAATAGAATTAGTTAATTTTTAACCCTTCCACGCCCGGATAGATTTCTGCTAAACAGGTAAATCCAATACAAGTTGTATTTTGCAGGGGGCAGCACATGCAAACCAAATTAATTTATAAGATAAACTTGCGTTGAAATAAATGAAATGAATGCAATGTTCTACCCACAGTCACCTCCTAAAAATATGACAGTTTACGTTGTTCGTCAATGGGTTGTAATACCCTTCCAGTGGTGAAAGGGTTAACACCGCGAAGCATTAATGTTAGCAATTGGTCTTAAATCAACATTTCCAAAATAAAACTCACGGAAACAGGCATATTTGGTGGCATAATCTTTGGCTGTGGAGGAGCGGCTGGATATGGCGGCACTTGAACGGGTTGCAGGTCGTCCAAAGGAACTCCAGCTTTTATGTATTCTATTCTTTCATCGAAATTGGCCTATATAAAAAGAATGAAAAAATCACAATAAATAACATTGCAGAAAACATTGCAGAAAACATTGCACATTTCCCTGCTAGTTTACTAGCCTGCGTGCAAGGTGCTGTGTTTAATTCAGCTGCGATCTCATTTAAATTTTGAGCACAGCCAATCATATCAGAGAATTTTCATCACATGATCACAAAAACTGCAAATTAATTCAAGCAGAACTTAACGCTATGTTTGTTTGTTGTTTATTAGGGACAGTGCAAAATGTATTTTAAAACGGGGCCAGTGGAGAATGCAACGGAGTAAGCACTTTTTTGTACTGTTCAAAGACATGGCAACTATATCTTTTCGCCCCAGGCTCGAAGGGGCATTGATTTTTCCGTTTTGTTGGTAACAGAAAATTTGGAATTCAAGTACATGAAATTTCCTCAAATTTCCACAAAAATAATTGATCTAGTCTAGGATAAATAATATACATATCTATGGCATCAAATTTATAAATTTTCAAAACATGGTAATTCTGGCAAGTCAGTCGTTCAATTAGTAAGTTTGACGTTTTGTACCAGATGAAGTTTGGCTATACGGGCACACATATGTCATGTTACGTTACATGTTCAAATTGCAAATTTTGAACTCTGCATTTTGATCAAAATAAAAAAGATTACAGGAAGACGAATAAAAAAAAAAATCAGTTAGGTTTCTTGTGAAGGCTCTGCATTAAAAGCTTCTTATAAAAGGGTTTCTTATTTTCAAGAATAGCATTTATTTGCTTGTAAAGAGATTTTTTATGAATGAAGATAGATTATGTACAATGGGAAATAACTTTTTGTGCTCAAAGAATAACATGATTTGTACTCACTTCCCTTCTCCAAGAATATGCATTTCCCAACCATTTTCCGATAAACATTTAGTAATGTAAAGCAATAATGTACTTCCAGCATATATAATTTTTTTATTTCACTCACCAATCGATTTATTTACATTTGAAAATAGCCAATCAATTTGCAGTATTCATGACCACGTGATATAAATTATATGATGTGATTGGATAATCTCAAAATGAAAACTAGGTTACAACTCAATCAAGTACCAAATTATCTTATGCTTTTTAAAAGCTTTTTCATAAACTTCATACAATTTTGAACAATTTACCGTCACGTTTCGAAACCATTGCCACAAAGTTTTCAATCTGCTGGCATTTTGAGCATCTCGCGGTATGACTTTGTTGTGGTAGTTTTAAAACATATTTCCCGTGCCTTTTGCACGCAATATATTTGCTGCTCATTCATCGAGGCCTAATTCAAAAGCGTTAAATCCCCAGAAACACAATACCCCAATTGACAACAAAAGAACGAAAGGCTAAACTTTCACAAATATATAGTCAAATAATAACAAAATGTGGTTAGCCGTAATCTTGGCAATTCCAGTGTATGCATTGTGTAATTGTTAGTTCTATCCTCAACTAATGAAAATCTTTAATATAGATTAAGAAAGCGCCAGCAAAATCTACATAGCTAAAAACTCTCAAATCATGTTGTGAAAAGGTTCCTTTTATATTTAAGGACTCATTACACAACCCTTTTACACCCGGATTAGTAACAATTAACTTGTAAATCCTGTGTAAGTTACAATTTTGCAGGGGGTATGCACAAGCAAACAAACTAATCCAAGAAATAAATTGGTGTTAAAATATCAGAATTGAAAATAAACTTTTGCCTGCATTTACTCCCCCCTAAAATATGACGTCATATTTTGTAAAATCAATCAGCCGTTTGGTCCTTCTTGGGTTGAAAGAGTTAGTAAACTCACCTAGTTGTTTGTTTTAGATTTTTTAAGATCTTTATTTCAGTACATGTAAGCAAACTAACTTTTTCAATACGGCGCTAGGCATGCAAGATTACAAATCATTAATTTGTTGTTGTTTTTAATTTAGCTAGGTTCAGTTGCGTATATGTAATCTAGCTTTTGACTCGTGTCTGTAAAAGAGGAGTAGTTAGTTAACTTTTAACTTGTGCCTGGGATTTCTTGAGGAAGAGTTATATTTACTGGTTATATGTTTATTGAAACTTTGCCAGACGAGTTTAGTGCAAACTGCCAATGAACATATGTCAAAAATTTGGTTGCAAAAGCACTTTAAGAAACGCGAGTTGTTGCTGTTGTTTGTACAGCAGTTTCTTCCTTGTGTCTCTGTACTCGTGAAGACGGGAGGTTGTTGTTGTTGCTTCACATGGCACAGGGATGTGAGGGATTAGGAAACAGTAAATCACGTTTCTCAAAGCCAATACTTATTTCCACTTTGCATCAGGTTTCTTCAGAAAAGCTGTTCAGCTTATAACTGAAACCAAAGAATTATGCATCGTTCAGTATGGAGATTGTGGTAATCGATGCACACATCTATCCAGTACAAACCCACCCACGAGAATCCATCTCTGAGAATCTTCATTTACTAAGAACAAGCTGCTTGACATTTGCGATTTCTTATTCTCAGGCGACGATTCTTAGGCGTTCCAAGAGAAGAGCTTGACTTGGGCCTAACCCAAAACACAAAAGGTTTTTCATCATAATTTTTTGTCAGGTTTTTATAAAAAGCTTCGAAATAAGAAATTAACAAACTCACACCCTAATTGAGCGACATCCCCACAAACATTTCAGATCTATTCGTTGCAATTGCGATTTATGCCAAGACTACGTTCAAAATGTTGGCTACATATAATCAAAATATTATTGTAACAGTATGATAGATTATTAGTGTAATGTTGTATTAGTGTGATCGTTACACTGTAGTTTTATAGTTGGTTTAACCTTAAAGAAAGAAATTTAAAACAAATCAAAGCAAAATAAACTAAATTTGGTTAAAAATCCATGGTGCTTAGTAGGATTAGTTTTAATAAACAACCATCGCATGGAATACGTATCTCTTGCACTGTCGCACAATTCGTTTCAATGTACGTGGCAAGACTCTTGCTTTGTTGCTAACATGTGCAAATATTCTAAAAAAACTGTTTCAAGGCAGCTGTTCCTCAGCAAGCAATTCTCAGAGACTTAAGCCGACAGCTGGCCTTCGGCCGCCAACCGACCTCAAACGTGCGCCGCCGTTTGAAACTTGGTCAAACTATTCTGAAAACAAAACATTCACATTTCCACAAAATCGAAAAGGTTTCAAAGTTGTCAGAAGTGTGTCACATGAGAAGCATATAGGCAGAGGAACGAGAAGCAGCACGGAACAGTATTTTCATATCTTCAAAATTCTCTTTGTACTTTAAAAAAATTATTTTAACTTTTTATATCTGTTTTGATTACTTTATTTTTAGTATTTTAAGCTTTTAACTATTATTTATCGGGTGACCCATAAATAATAGTTAAATTATTTATCAAGAGTTTCCCTCTTTGACGGGTTGTATAAAATCAGGCGATTCACCGATTGAAGCGATTCAAACATTGTTTCAAAGCTGAAATATTAACTTTGATATTTCCTATTTTTTGGGATTTCTCCGATATCAGAAATAGGTCGAATTTGTAAATTTTAAGAAAAGAGTCGATTTTAAGAGACAGTGAGAGTGATATTTAATTTTGGCTTGAGAGTAGTAAACACAATGTGAACACAATGCCAAAGAAGAAAAAACGAGATTTATATTCCCAAGCCAACAAAAACATTACTTGTCTTTGGATCCGCATGACCACGTTTCGTTGCTTCATCCATATGCTTCATCGAACATTTTACAAAATTGATAAAATCCATACATTCAACGAATTCAAATATCGGAAAAATCGGAAATATCTGAGTTACTGTTTCAGCTTTTAAACGATGTTTGAATCGCTTCAATCGGTCAATCCCCTGATATCATATAACCTATCAAAGAGGGAAACTCTTCTTGGGTCACCCGGTATATTTTTTGAAATTATATTTGGTTGTAAGTATAAATTTATTAATGTTGTACATTTTTGAAAAGTTGGGAAACTTATACCCTCAGAAAACATAGCTTGGAGATGGATGAATTGAGTAATTAATTACACAACTTGTAACGTTTACAAATTGTCCCACAAACGTTTGTTATTTCTGATTAAATTTTGCCAAAAGCTGATGTAAATGTTTTTGTTTTTCTACGTGTAGGTTCTGTCGTGCAGGTTTAATCTGTAGCGAGTCCAAGCGATTTTGGAGTCGGCGCTTTCTTTCCTCATATCTTATTCAAACATTTATCCTCATTCCCGGAATATTTTTTCATTCTTCGGTTTAACTGGATTTTATAAGACATACATACGGATCAATGTCAAATCCTAATTGTAGTGACAACTTAAATTTCCAATGACACGGCGCAAAGTTGTGTCGATCTTCAGTTTAATTGAAATCGAGAACTTGAAGAAAATCATCGGATGAAAATAGATCTTTACACGAATTTCATCTAAGCAAATTTTTAATGAATTTTTTCTCGATGAATTGGCCTTTCCTGCAGACTTAGATATTTGCGACAACACGTTTGTCACATAAAAAGATGTTACTTTGTAGCCATTTGGAAAAGGAATGTTCTCTTTTGTCAGATAAAAACCAATGAAATTAGGCAGAAATTTTTCCTCCGGAATAACTTGATGAGATTAAAGGTGTGTTCTATTATACTTATGAACTTTCCTGACATTCGCTTTGTACACTCTTTTGATAAAAAAAAATTTTTAATGTTAATTTTAGAACCGACGATCGTTGTCTTTGTCAAGCTGCTTTCCAAACAAATTTACACAGATTTCCTATCATATCATTTGAAGAAAGTTACTCTCCAACAGAGCTGGATTCAATGGCCTTCTATTTACAATGCGGCAAATTTTAGTATTCGTAATGAAATCAATTCTATTTTCTTTCATACGATGTGCATTTATTTTAATACCACCATAATCAGAACATTTCGTTTCTCACTGCTTACTCGGCTTACGGCGGTCTTTCTTCTTTAAAAAATTAAATGCACTTATTTTGTAGAAATTGGATTCCAAACTTTAGCATTTCCAGAAATACAACACTAAATTTCGTAACCAAACTTTGCACAGACTAAATCCGCTTGTCCACAAAGGGTTGCTTTTAACTACAGTAAAAAGATCTTGATGTATTTTCCAGGAAAGTTTTAGTCGAAAACCGAACTGTTCAAATGATGTCTCTATGCTTTTGATGAACGCGAAAAATTCCTTGTAAATTACCTCAAACATTTTCAACTTTCAAATTTCCATCAAGCTTAATGGAATGACAGAGCTTGGCATAAACAGACATCTGTGCAATGTTTCTTCAAGCTATACGTAAACGCTCTTGTAAAGAAGCCAAGAGGGCTTCAGAAAAAACTGGAAAACTTACAGAAAGATAGAAATACTAAGACCTCGTTTATTCCCAAAAGTTGACGATAGGCCTTGCGTTTACACAAGAACGGTTGAATCCGTAACTTTTTGGGAACGGATCCGTTCCTTTTTGGGCACGCTAAAAAGTGAATCCTTTTGGATCCGTATCTGTATCGGCGCCATGTAAACGGTTAGGAACGGATCCAAACGGATACGATAGTGAAACGAGGCAATCTATTTATTTGTTCATTATCTATTTGTCAATAAGAGGAATTATCAATGTTGTGGCTATCAGTCAGTAATTGAGACAACAAAGTTCACAACATATGGAAGCTTTATAATCAGTAAATACTGTTATCAACAACGCTGTCTCTTCGTCAATCCAAACAACAAACGAATGCTTTGGTGCTCATTGTTGCTTGGCTATCATGTTTGATTTGGCATGACCAAAGCCTGAATTGTTTATGTTCTGCATTTGCGCGCCAATTTGTTGTCATTATTGCGCATGCTCCCAGGATGAATCCGAATTGGATCCGTTTTCGTGTAAACGCAAAACACTTTGGATCCGTTTCCGTGTAAACGCGACAATAATCTTGTGTATCGTATATCGTATCCGGAAGGTTTTTCTCTCGTGTAAACATGCATCAAATTTCACAAAGTAAAATTATTTGTATTACAGAGAATCGACGGATATAAAAGAGATTGCAACAATGGATCCGGGCAGTCTATAAATAACTACCTCACCAGATGGATCCGTCTGTGGATCAGTTTGGAAATATGCTTGTGCACGTGCATCAGTGAGGTGAATTCCAAGTTATTTTTAGATGGACTGTCCTTGCTTGTATCCGTTAGTTCTCTTTAACAACAATTTCAGAAGGTATTGAGTTCCGATTACTTTCAGAGAGTAATAAATGAATATAACAAATGGTATGTGTTACCATAGTAAAAATAATGATGTGACTGTTAATATAAACCCTTGCACATCATTCATCAGTTGATTCGTTTAAATTTCAAGAATAACCAACCAATTCGCAGCATTCATGTTATATGTGATAAAAAGTCATTTGTAAACAAAGCCATTTGTAAACAAAGTCATTCACAATTGGATCAAATATGAAATCCTAATAGCCTCATTAAATAATTCCCACCTTCCGTGCCCTTTGGACACTCTTACCCAGTCCGCTCAAAGTGGCGTCAGCAAGTGCCTGGTGACAGCAAAGTAAATCGAAAAGCAAGAGTGCGGCTTGTGTAATAAGTAGAACTAGAATTATCCTCTGGTCTAATGCCACAAAAACGGCTTATTTGAAAAAGGTTCATATGTGAGAAAGTAAAAGTTATTGGATTTGTGAAGTCAATGTGATTGTGGCTCAAAGTGTAGTGACGCATACTTACAGCTAGTTGTCATACACATTAAGCATGATTCATCTGGCCGAATGGGGGTACAAATAATGTTTTTTAAGCCTATGATGATGACATAGAGGGATATGACGATGATGACGTTTAATGCTCAATATTTTGAATCATAGTTTGGTACAAAAACTATACAAACTTTCAAAACAACAAAAGCTTAATCATAAAATGTTTAAATAATGAAATGCTAAAAAATGAAAGTATGGTAACAAATTAAAAAATTAATATCAATAAAATTTGTATAAATAAATTATATAATTGGCGCATGGATTTATTATTATTATCATTTACCATTATTATTTATGGCCCAAGCCGGATAAGCTCTGCTTTCCTTGGGTAGTGTAGAACGCAGTTTCATATTTAAATTTAACAAAAAACACAAAGATCTTAACTGTAAGAGTTCTTAAGAAAAACAGTTTTTTTCTACGAAGTTTATATTTGCAACAGTAAAAGTTCATGAAGCAGAAAAAATATGTTTCCCACACACAAACCATTTCTTCCTCCTTTCTATGAAAAGTGAGGGGGAAAATACAAGACCGTTTTCGTCCGGAAAGAGATTGGACAGCTTTGGACAACTTTGGATAGTTTTGTGCCTAAGTACAAAATAATTAAAAAATAAAAAAAAAATACGAACCATGCATTTTCTCAAATTTGTGCTAACAAGGTCATTATGTCCTCTCCAAGCTTTTAACGATTCTTGCCTATTCGTGCTCGGACTAGAAAATAAAATAAAATAAGTTTTAAATTGTAAAAAAGTAATTGTATCAGCTTGAGATAGGTCTCTCGCTTAAAAATGCACGAAAGATTAATCAGTAGGTAACAATTAAACTAGTTAAACTAGAAAAGTTAAACTAGCTACCGTAATGGTTCGATAAAGGTAGGTCGAAAATTTATTTTCTGACATAAATTGGAAAATTCACACGAGGTCGAAAATTTACACGACAGGGTAAATGAGGGGTGCTGATTTCAAATTTGCAATCTATTTTTAGATTTGGGGTTTTGATTCTATGGTAACGCAAAAACAATAGGATTTTCGTGGCATTGCTTAGTGTGCATTGATTTTCACAACCACAAGCTTAAACCATACAAACAACCTACCAAATTCATGGTCAGAGTATGGTTAGTGCAAGTAACATTTTATATTTCATAAATATGACATATTGCATCAAAAATCATCACAAAAACCCCAGAATTCACTTTTTCGGAGCCACTTCCAAAATATATATTGATTCTTGCATTTTGAACATAGAAGGTATTCAGAATTAAGAACTGTAACTTCACTCTCCATATTGACCATCAAAATGGTGTATGGACATCCATATTTTAGCTTGGTTACAATATAGAAACTTGTTCACTAAGGTACGCGACCATATAAATAAAATGCGTTTTAAGAAAATCGAATAAAAAGTTCAAGTAATGGTGAAATTTGATTGCCATTTACTGCAAGCATTGTATTTGATTAAAAATATATTTATTAAAATTACTTGAACTACTGCCCCATACCCCGTTAATTTCATTGCTATGATTATTTCTGTGAACCACAAACATACCATGTTAATTACCGGGGTTTGGGGGCAGTAGACCCCATGGCAAATTAACTTTAACATCTACACAGAGACACACAATAAAACATAAGAACATGAATGATAATAAGAACATGAGTGATAGGTGTGCTTGAGAAGTCATACCTTGATTAACTTGGCAGACTGGATATCTTTTAAAAAAGCTGTTGTTTTAATTTGAAAACCAGACTGCCTGACCATCACTTCCATCCCAGCAATTTAGAATTAACGATTCACAGTTCACAAATTAGAATTCTCAATTCACAATTTTGAATTCACAATTTAAAATTCACAATTCATAATTTAGAATTCCCAATTCATGATTTGGAACTCACCATTCACAATTTAAAATTCAGAATTTAGAATTCACCATTCACAATTCACAAGTCACAATTTAGAATTTAGAATTCACAATTTAGAATTCACAATTCATAATTTAGAATTCACAATTTACTATTCATAAATTATAAATCTATGCCAGCAAGCATGGCAAAATGGTTAAGGCGCATGACTCATAACGCAAGGTCGTGGGTTCGAATCACACCAAGGTCATACTTGCG
>JAYJMH010057637.1:0-12659 GCA_036873815.1 Phacellophora camtschatica | reverse complement strand
GACTCATGAAACGTAGAATCAAATTCGTGGTTTTTTGCTTTTTCAGTTTTTTACAATGGAAAACAGGAAGATTTTGTTGCATAAAAAACTGCTATTAGACTAATAACGCTAATACCACTCCAAGCCGCCACTGTGATGGGAGGTCTTCACACTGAAAAGGCCCTTTGGAACTCAATGGGAGATCTGCTAGCATCATCTGCTGACTCATTCTTAAAAGCAGCCCATATCACACGCACAACACGGGCTCATCAAGTAACTGGTCTATCCATCTCATTGTTACAAAAGGAAGCATATGATGTTGCATGCATTGATTCCAATAGCTCTCCTTCATTTGATGCATGGTGTAAGGAAATGATTGTCGAGAGCCCAAAATTTATGTTTTGGGACCTAATACTGCGGTTTGAGTTGCTGATATTAATTTTCATTCGTGCTCATCGGGAGAAAAAATTCGCTCTGTATCTCGAGTCACTAGAAGCTCTCATTTGTCTCATCTTTCCCCTTGACCACTTCAATTACAGCAGGTGGGCGTCTGTACATTTGAGAGACATGAAGTCACTTTCAGGCACGGCAAAAGGAAACTTTAGTAAGAACTGGGTTATCCAAAAGACCTCTCACCGCTATTCAGCTATTCCAATTGACCAAGCACATGAGCAAGAAAATGCCAAAGTGAAGGGAAAAGGTGGAGTGATTGGGTTAACTGAGAATCCAGTTGCACTTAAACGCTGGATTATTACTGGTCGTGAAAAAGCATGGCTCATAACTGAGTTTGAAAGTATATACCTTACAGATATTGAACCAGATTCAAACTACAGACACCATGAAGAGGGAATGTCAACCCAACAAACATTCCAGAAGCAAACTAACAAACTCATTCAAACCATAACAGAGTATGGAAACCCCTTTCTGGTTACTGGACCAGACCTGTTAGTTCTCAACACTAGAGGCTGTGTCAATGATTCTGTTGTCTCATCATACCGGAATTTGGAAGAGCTTGGTAGCACACAGTACATGCAGTACAAAAAGGATGTTTTTGAAGCCAGGACCAAAAGCATCCATGGTCCAATCAAGAAAAATAACCTTCCGTTGTTTAAAAGTCCAAAACCCAAAAAATCTGCGCAGTCAAAACAGCTAGCTGACCTTCGAAAAGATGTTGCACTCTTTGGGCGGCTCTACATTGCCAATCAGCTCAGAGATGGTGATCCAGTATTTTTCTGCCATGAGAATCAGCTTTACCCGCCATCTCTTTCATCTCATGGCAAACTACGTCCAGTTAAAAAGTCAGACCTAGTGAAATGTCTTTTTGATCCTTGTGTAGCTGAGCAAGAAGAGGAATTTGATTGCAAAGTATTTGATGGTGCAGTGCTAGTCCACATCTTAAAGCCAACAGCTGCTGTTACATTTCAGGATTATGCTGATAATGTGTTCTTGCCTTTTCTCTCATGCGAGCTAGAAAAGGTAAGCAGGATTGATGTAGTATGGGATCGGTATTTTCCAAACAGCATAAAAGGATCTGCCCGGGAGAAGCGTGGTGCAGGGGTGAGACGAAAAGTAAGTTCCAATACAAACATCCCTGGTAGGTGGCTGGACTTTCTACGAGACTCACGTAACAAAGTTGAGTTATTCTCATTCTTGACACAGGCTGCATCAAATCACAGTTTTCCAGAGCAAAAGTTAATTTACATCACTGAAGAAGAGTCCGTTATTTCGGTTGGCGAGTCATCAGCTACAATGCCTGCTTGTACACATGAGGAAGCAGACACAAGAGTTATCATCCATCTACTCCACGCCGCAGCAACTGGCCACAAGAAAATTGCCATCAGGACAGTAGACACAGATATTCTGATAATACTCATCGGGCAGTTTCATCTCATTAGAGACCAATATGAGGACATTGACGTGTCTGTCGCATTTGGAACTGGAAAGGACTATATTATACATAACATCAGCAACGTCTGTTCGAAACTGGGAAAAGGTGTTAGTCAGTCTCTTCCAACGTTTCATGCCTTCTCCGGCTGTGACAGCACATCTGGGTTTCATGGAAAAGGAAAGAAGAGTGCATGGGAAGCATGGAAAGCTTTTCCAGAAGTAACGTCTGCTTTTTTGCACAACTATGAGCATCCATTTGATAAATTTGATTCATCATCGTGGCAGTTTCAATTATTAGAGCGGTTCACAGTCATTCTTGATGACTGTACTAGCACATGCCAGTTGGTTAATAAAGCACGTAGGGAATTATTTTGCCAGAAGAGTCACAGTCTGGAAAACTTACCGCCAACCCAGGATGCTCTCTTGCAACATGTTAAAAGAGTTGTGTACCAAGCTGGGATATGGATATCATCAGGTCAAGCAGAACCGAAAATCCTCTCTCCCGGTCAGTGGGGGTGGAAAGATTTAGATGGTCAATGGCAGCCGTTATGGATGACTCTATCTGAAGCTGCTAAAGCCTGCACTGAACTGATTAAATGTGCTTGTACGAAAAAGTGTATAAAGTCAGGACTTCCTTGCACAGAATTATGTCGATGTACCTGCCAAAAATGATGATTGTTTCTGTTTGTATTTATATATTATATAGAGAGAAAAAAAAGAAATAAAATATAAGGAAATAATGGAAATGGCATAAGTCGGGAATTCGACAAAAACAGCTCATTTTTAAATTGGAGCAAATCTTTTTCGTTTAATCAATCTAAAACTTGTAAAATATCATACAGACATAGAATAATTATTTCGTCGAATCTGAAAAGGGGTGGGTCTCGTTTGGGCCATTTACGTTATTTCTATATGTTTACACAATATGGTGAAACAAGACCCTATGATATCTTGGTTTGGAGCTAACCCGATATCCCGCTTTTCTTCGAAGGATAGTATAGGTTTTACAATTTTCCACCAATAAAACTAACATACACAAGTTCTGCGCTGGTCTGTAAAATGCAATACTTCATCACAAGTCGAAACAATTAGTACCAAAGTGGTTTAAATCTGTATTCCCTAACCTTCATGTAATGTTTAATGAGAATAGCAATGAAGTATCTACTAATAAAATTAGAAGTACTTGATCAAAATGTCACTATTTGGCAGATTTTTTATAAGAAATCCGCCATTTTGGAAAATGACATCATTCTGATGTCACACAAGTCAGATTTTTGGTTCCTGAGGATTTTCTTACTCCTTGCACCCAAGAGAGCCTCTGGTGCAAAAATGGTGCTTTTATCCGGTCTGTAACAAAAAAAATCACTAACTGACCTCACTAAATGCAGGGGATTCAGACTAAACATTTTTTGAACAATTTTTTAGATAAAGCACATTCGTAGAAAAGGGTAAATGACACTAATGATGTTTTGCGATTTTCCAAAATATGGCGGGAGCCTTATGGAAGCTGAACAACTCAGAGAGCCTTATGGAAGCTGAACATCCTTTCCTCCTTTCCCTTCTTCCTTCTTTAATGCCTTTGGGTTTGAGGCACAATACATTTTTCTACTTGTTTGAGACATGTTTCAAGCATGGGTTAAAAGAACAAGAATTGTCCTCAGAATGCATGAAATGCTTCATTATGGACATGTACATTAGGATATGTTTGTTACTTTTGGAGGGAAAATGATTGAACAGAACGATCCTTGAACGATTGCATGAACCTGTGTGAACACGAACAAAAATCGATACGCAATTGTACCGTTCCCGTGTGAATAGGTGGAACAAAACGATTGTGTAAACTAAACCTATATTTTAAAGTAAACACACCTTTCAAATGCAGGAATGAAATTTTCGTAAGAAGAAATCGATTGCGTATCATACGTAAAATAATTACGGATCTGCGGATCCAACACAAAAATATGACGGATTTTCGGATCCTGAGCAAAAAATTGACGGATTGGCGGATCCCGGGAAACCCCCTTCACACCCCACTTTCAGGTTGGGATTGTAAAGGGAAATAAAGAAAACTTTTGACTCTCTATTTGGCTCGTAGAAGAGATGATTGCTTATTCTGAACCTTCTGCTTGACTGGATGTTTCAGTTCCTTCTGTTTCCAACAAATGGTGATTATTCAAGATTATTATGTATTCAATATTATTACATTAATAACAAAATTAATGTTTTTTCTCCTTTTTTTCTCTTACTAAAGGCTACATGTACAGAGAGTTTTAATAAAATTTTCAAAATCTAAACTGTTGAGATACCCTTTTTCAATTTAGGATACACAATTTTTTATATAATACTCGTGTAACGTAATGAAGTTAATGTTTACAAGATCTTGTACACAATCTCGTAATTTTTGACAAATCAGAACTGAAGATGAATAAACTTGAAAATTATGTGTGTTCTGATAAAAAAGTAATTTTTCCCGCCAAAAACAGATTCATGAATTAAAATTATGTTGTCATATTCATGTGATCGTGTTTCCAGGGGAGCACATAGGGTTGTCTTTGAGCCAATCACAAAAGGAAAGAAGAGAAGTGGAGAAGAAGTCTGTTTGAAATTTAATGAAGAAAAACAAATTTCCAGAGGAAAATATTTGCTAATTCTTGCAAATAAACAATGAGTCCTGAAAGAAACAAGGTGATGTTGTTTTGAATACACCACATGAGGAGATTCCCAACATCGTCCTTTTGTTGTTAAAAAAGTTACTGGCTGAATTTTCAGTGTTCTCTGCCAGCAAAATGTGCATGTAAATAATGAAGAACGTTGCCAAAGGATATTTTTTGTAGTTGTTAACTTGTGCAGACTGATTTCATTGTTTTTGGCAGCGCTTTCCTGGAAGGTTAGCTTTGATATTATTCTTCCTCGGTCTTGTCTGGTGCGTTTCGGTCTTGTCTGGTGCTGTGTCTAGTGCGTTTTGAATTTTGAAAATTTGCATGTAAAAGCATCACAGAGTGGAAAATATTATTCATATTTCAGCAGCAGTACCTCAGGCATTAGGTCGAAATTTAAAAATGAAAGAAATGGAAACCTAGAAAAACTTTGGTTTGGTTTGTTGTGAAGAACACCCGCTTGCAGCAAATCGGAAACCGTAGAGCATTTTGCCACAGCTCAGCTCCCCTATGGCCGCCATAAGTTACATTTACGCAAGATTTTATTGCCTTTTAAGCACTCTGATTGGCTACTGATGAAAATCAGCGTGGACTCTGTTGGTCAAAACCTATTCACCCTTGCTGTCCCCACCTATAGGAAACCAGATTTTTCATCCAGGGTATTGTTTCATAAACAATAGGCTATTGCTTTACCCATTGTTTTTTTTGTTAATCAGCCTGAAGTTAATCCATTTTGCGTCATACTGTGTTTTCTATCGTGATTGTGCAGCCTCTTATTTTAAAAATGCCTCCTAACAATTCTTCTGGATTACCAAGCTTTTGAATAATTGTTGTTGTTTGAGCTTCCCATCTTTTCTGTCTATAAACAAACTTTTATTGAAATCTTTAACTTTATACAACTGAACTTTTAGAAACTCCTATGAAGGTCGTTTTTCTTTGGAATGTAACTTAGATAAATAAAATCTTCCGCCAGGAGCCATGTTTCGTGATGTCAAAAACTCCATTTTTCATTCAGCTTTTTCAATTTCCTGCTTTGTTTTCCATTGCCTTTTTCTTTCCAGCATGAAAGTAGATCTAAACTTTGACTCAGTGCCGTAACATACTGGCAGTTAACCCTTGTAAAGTTGTGGTGAAATAGAATTATTTTACTTCATAGTTTCTCTTACTGGACTTGGTATCCATATGCCGACAGAATTTTCCCATACTATTTTATGGCTAGGCTCTCTTCGCATCATGATTTCAGGAAATGTTGTTGTAATTACAGCCTTCGTGTTGGCATAAAATGGGTCAGCAGATTCTGGCTCAGTCATGAAACAGCAGCTCCAGGGGAAGAAGAAGAAAACATACTTGGCACTACTTTGGTAAAACCTTTTTGCTGAGATTCTCGTGTCTTGTTGGTGGACCGTTGCATTAACCACATAGTGTTTAACTTTATTTCTCAAATATTCATCACAATCACATTTTTCGCAAAAACAATGCCCTTCTATCTACATCTTGAGGGTCAACATTTTGATTTTGATCCATTCTTCTTCCATTTGGAAAAGAGTTCTTGTTTCCTATTACATAAATTCTTGTTTAAATTAAAATTTTAGTTCTTGTAGAAAAAAATTGTAAACACAACATGAGAAGAACAACCAGCTCTGTTAAGGTGGCTTAAGTGTCCAGGGGGTATTCAGGAACTCCCATGAAGGGGGCGGGCCAATAACCGGGCTCATCAAAATACACTGTGAGGAGACTTCTGGGATGTCAATAAAGTGCTTACACACTTTAATAATAAGGATAACAATGAAAAACTTCCCTTCAAGGATCTATGTTCCAAAACTGTGCTACTTTTAATGATACTTGGTGGGAACACAAAAAAAGCCTTTTCTACATTTTCTACTGATAACATTAAAATTGATAAAGGTATGAAGCATTCCAGACTAGGTTTTAAACCTGAACCGATGATCTTTCAAAGATATTAAGTAAACAATGTTGTAAATTGCATTGAACATTTTTTTTTTCAGTTTCACTTTCAGTTTATAATTTTATAATTCCATACTACATACAAATATATCTGAACAAAGCAAAATTAAAATTGACAATAAAGCTACATGTAGAAATAATATTAAAACACAACCACGTTAATTTGTATATAGTGGAATTTCCTAAAGGAGGAGCTCTCAAAGCAATAGATGAACTACCGAGAAGAGAGCACCCTCTTCCATAAGATAATATATTATTTAATTTAAATGATTCAAGTTTGCAGTCATCAAGCAGAAAATCAATGAATTAATTTTATTTTTTGAATAGCATTACAAGGAGTTTTGTAAATATGTTGTAAGATTTCTTTTAATGAATATTTCGAATGGGAATTTCTGATTTCTACTGGTAAATCATTCCACATTGTTTTCCCCAGATATAGAATAGACTTCAAGCCATACCGTAGACTGTTTCTAAGAGTCAAGAACAAATCACCACCATTAGATTACCTAGCTGAGTGTTTATTAAGGTGGTCACTGGGGCTAATTTTGAAAAAGTATCAAAATTTTGTTTTTCTGTCCCAAATTTATCTTCATTCATTGCAGAATCTGATGAACTGCTTTGTTTTTTTATTTCAAACTTCCATTCCCCTAAAATTTAAGTTTTTAAAATGGAACATTTGTTAGAAGTCCTTAGCAACATTGTTTATTTCGTTGCTATGGGGTTTTTTACCCTTTCCTTCCAATGTTTACAATCTTTTCATTGTTTCCCTGTCTAAGGATCCATTCCTGGTCCGTATGTTACTGCAATCCAGCTTGTCTTCCCACAGTTCCTTGCAAAAAATCATGAAAAGACAATAAACATGCCCAAAAAGAAAAGCTTTTCTAAAGGCACCCCTAAGTGGGGAAAAACAGACGTTATGGTGGAAGAGACAACAGAAAATGATGACAGCCATGAATGTTGATGAATAAGGACACTATTATTATTTAGACCCATCCATCATTTCATATCATCGAGTCGATTTCGTCCTCAAATGATCAAGTTGTTGACTTGCATATAGAAGAAAATAGAACCGCTGAAGAACAACTGAATACTGTTGATGGTATAACTTTTATAGCAGAAAGTTCTGTAGTAGGACTAATTTTGCCAAGTGGATCAAAAAGGTATGCAAGAGAGAGGAGGGAGTTGAAAGAAGAAGTGCAACATCTAGATCAACATGTGCATCCAGATCAACAGGAACATGCCTTAGGCCTACATCTTTTCTCAACACCTTCAACCTCATCAATAATAAATGCTGCTAACTTTCTTGCTGGCACTGATTATGTCTTAATGGAAAGTGAAGATGAACAATCTGACCAGACTGGAAAATTTGTGAATTGCGCAGGCAAGTAAACAATAGATCTGTGGCGTAAACTTCTGTTTATTTCATTTTGCGCGGTCAAGTTATTTGTCAATATTTCCCAGTTAGTGAAAGATAAGACAAGAATGAAACAAATATTTGCAACAGGCACCACAAGACCCCAAGACCATTTTGACATCAATGGAAGGTCAGTTCTTGCCAGCATTGAAACAGGTATCACTATCAGCTTAGTGGGATGCAAAATTATCAAATTTTATGATGTTTCCTTGCCCAAAATCAAATGACACTTGGGTGTCGCATACCAATAAAATGTTTTCCCCAGCAAGAAATCATATATGGATGCTTTTAGACGAAGCCAGAGAAAGAGTGAGGTCATAGAGGATTAGTTTCAGCCATCAAATTTGACGGAAAAGGGTTAAAAGGATACAAGCAGAAAAAATCAACACAAGAAAGGAGCCAAAAGATAAGCCTTAGAAACATGTGCATGGAAGCAGAGTTTGAAGAAAGAGAGTAGGTTTCCCATGAAAGTGGCTCTTTCAGTGACTGAGAACAGAAAACAATTCTTAAACCCTATGAATGTTGTACTGACTAGCATTTATATATTTAAAAATTCCTCAAATTGTCTTTTTTTATTGTAAATCCAACTTTGACTTTAACTGCAATTTGCCGAAAACGGTGATTTTCACACTAAAATTGCAAAAACTTTTAAACGAATCAACCTAGGAAGCTAAAATTTGGAAGATATACTTAAAACATTACATTCTTCAATCCAATGATCTATTTTTTCCATATCTTTATCAAGAGGGTTACAATCATTCTATAAACTTTGAAAATTGTTTGCAGTTGTTCTTATTTCCGCCATTTTGAATTTAGGTGGAATTTTGTAAAAAGCTATCGTAGGTGTCTTTGTAGTTGAACCAAATACATGCCTGTAAAATTTCAGTCATGTATCTATTGCAGAGACTTTGCAGTTTAAAGTTAGCCTAGGTAAATTAAAAAAAAAACTTTTGTCTAAGATTTCATGGTTCACTGATCTTGTTGTTAACTTAATTTACAAAATTTTTAAATTTTTAAAATATTTAGGTCTTTAGCTTTCATTTGATACCAAGTATGATAGGAATGGCCATGTTTAGCAGTAAATATGAAACTTTTTCATGCAGCAGATCAAAACGTGCACTTTAGCCCCTGTGATCCCCTTAGACTTAAAACTTAAGGCTGTTCCCCCTTTCGGCCCCCATGCTCTACCGGGGGTCCCAAAAAAGGCTACGGATTTGATTGAGTATAATGATGAAAATATTACCTAAAATGCTACGAAATGTTTTTCATGGGGAACAGCCGGAACAGTATCCTATTTTTTATCATAACTTTGGGGGCTTTGCCTTTTAAGCTACTTTGTAGCTAAGAGCCAGTGGCCGTCAGATTTAGAAAAGGGTCTCCTTTGCTTTGTGGTGAAAAAGGGCCTTCAAGGCTCTTTCCTTTTCAGCTGAAAAAGAGAAACAGCAATTTTTAAGAGAAACAGCCATTTTTACACATGACGGCCGGTAAGAATTCTAAGCCAATACGTTGCTGAAAATATTCAAAACTAGAGCTGAACTCCAAAAGGACATGGATTTGGGTCTGACAATCAAGAATTCTCCTTGGGAAATTTTCTTTGGGAATGCTTTAATCTTTGAACCTCAGTTTCAAGCGAAGGTTTCTCAAAGGAAGTCTCTTCCGCGAATCCCCGTTCCTTGTTCATTTCCAAGAACGAAAAACAGCTAAATGTGTATTTGCACACGGTGCTAACTCGGGATCCAGTTTCAGTTTAAATGTCATTCAAGACATGTTGAAACTTAGCCTGTGAACAGGAATTCACTGTAATTGAAACTGAAACTGCGTTTTTGAGTTGTCTAATTTCATGGCAAGAAAACATGGATGAAGTTGTGCGAATACGAGATGATGACGAGGAGAGTGAAGATTTGTATCATTTGTGTAAAACCTCTTTTGAATATGAGAAAAGCGCATGCTGCAGTAGTGGAGTGTGTATGTTCTTCAAAAGACTGACAAAACAATTATGTGCTCGTAGTTCAACGATGATGTCTCCGTTACTGTGCACTACGTCGTTGAAAGAGGCAGTCTCTGGTTCAAACATACCTTGGTTGACATATGTGGTCATTGCTCTTTGCGCATTTCTGATGCTTTTAATCACAGAGCGAGAAGTGAAGCACCAAATTTTCCAATCTTTGGATGTCATCAAATGCTTTCTTATAGCAACAATGACTGTTTCAGTTTTAGGCCAGTTTTATGCCATAGCAAAGAAATCGAATCACAGTTTTGTACGATATGACATCTTGCAAAAATATCATTCAAACGCCTATTTGCTTGCTGGTGCTTATGTCTTCGGTTCTGGGGCGATATTTGTCATATCCCTTCGATTGCAGATTTACAATCACGCCGATGCCATCATTAACTGTTTCAAATTCAAAGTGAATAGTTCATCTTCAAATGAAGTCATAATGGCGGTTCTTCCAAATAATACAACAACCTCTCCAATAAAGACACCCAATATTGATATAATTTGTGGAATTGATGTAATAAATGATATTGTGAGGTGGCTATTTACAGTTACTCAACTTGCCTTCTTACAAGCATTCCACAGTGCATCATTTGCAAATTCAAGCAAAGTTAAGTTTGTAGTTTTTCACACAATTTTAGCCCATATATGTGTGTGGGTAAATTATGTATCAGAAGAGACTGGCATTTTCAAATCTCGCAAAAAAGGCATTTTCAAATCTCGCGATGCTGCCATTAAAACGGCACTTGAATTCAGTGAAACTGCAACCCCGTTTATATTAGAATTTTCTCTCATTGCTGCAGGGATGTTGTATGCAATTTCATGTCAAATGCAATTGCTGCAAAACCATAATGGCGCCCAAGAGCAGAATTGTCTCATTCAGCATCAATGTTTGCAGCAATCTCCTCTGCAACCGGGATCTTCTAGGACTTCCTTGGGTTCAACTGCTTCATTTGATGCCGAGGGAGGGCTGGAAAGAATTAATCGTGATTCTTACTCAAACCGGGCACAACCAACGATTGATAATGATTCTGAAATGAGTAGTCATAGCACGGGTAGTGTGACCCGAGTCATTGGTCCAATCCAGCCTGGGCTCATCCTTGGTTTGATTTTGGGACTTGGTTTGTTTGGCGCTTCTCTGACTTTCGATGGCTCCAGTAACAGAAATTCAACACGATCACGCCAGATATTTCTCCTTTTCGAGACAGTGACATCGTTCTTACAGTTTACATCAATATCTAGTGCTTTCAAAGAACTTCGGAGCCACTCGAAGTATCTTCATGAAGTTAAGCCTGATGATTTCATGTTGATAATTGGTTTGGTTGGTTCATTTGCTTTTGACTTCATGACTCTGCTCTCTGCTGTCGAATCGTGCACCCTACCAATTAAAAACTTCTCCTCGCAATCTGCCATTATTACAATCATTGGAGCATTCATACTGATAGTAGCCAAGATTTTTCAAACAATTTTCATCATATTTTCAAGGCGATACCTCCCAAATGGGAGATCAGTCAAAACTCTGAGATCAGCTTATCGCATTCAGCAATGGTGTTTGTTTTTGCTTACCACCAACCTTGGCCTATGGGCAATGGATTCTTTCGTCGAACTGAGAAATGGTGGCGTGAACAGTTATCCATATGGAAAGGTAGTTTATGGCAAGACATGGTCAGCGATAGAAGCAATAACTTACCCTGTCAATATATTTTTTCGTTTCCATTCTGCAGCCATGCTGTTTGAACTGTGGGCAAGATTTAAATTAAATTAATATTTAAAGTGTTTTGCAATATTCTTTTTGCTTATTCTTGTATTAGCGTTGTTTTATCATTCAGAACAAGGTTTTGAATTTTATCAAATTCGGAGGGGATTTCGAAACGGCTGACGAGATTGGTTCGCCTCGTTTGCATTGGTTAGCCTCAATGTGAATTTCTGATGCTTTCAATCACATAACGAGAAGAGAATTTGAATCACAGTTTTGTGCTGTATGACATATTGCAAAAGCATTGTTCAACTTCAAACGTCTATTTTTGCTTGCTAACATGACTTTGGATTCTGTGCGATATTTGTCATATTCCTTCGATCGCAGATTGCTTTTGTTTTTTGAAGATTCAGAAAGGATTCGAAACAGTTGAACTAGATATTAGTTCGCCTCGTTTGCATTACTGTTTATGCCTCTCTTTCATAAAATATAAAAGTTTACAAATTGCAGGTTCTAAATTAAGGTACATGTTAGTTCAAGAGACTCGTTCATAATAGACAGTATTCGTTAGGGGCTGGTCACTATTTATGACCGGGGTTAGGGCCGAAGAGAAACAATTTTGCTAACAAAATGTTTTGTCACCAAACCTCTTTTTGCAATACCTCTTATATTGAGAGTAGCAAATACGCAGCATATTTTTGGTTACCCAACTAGTTTTCTTCGGCCCCAACCCCTGCAATAAATTGTGACCCGTCCTTTATTTATTTCTTTTCAGATAAGATAATATATTAATTTATATTCTAATTTATATTAATTTATATAGTTATTGAATGTTATTAGGGGTTTGTCTATAAGAGTTTGACATAAAATAAAATTGAAATGGCCGGTGTTAAATTAGGACTGACGAAATAAAGGCTAACTAGTTATTATCTCGTTGTATTATTTTTGTTTTACATATTTTTTTGATTTTGTATATGCGGATACATAGGCACAGCCTCTAAAAATAGATGGAACTCAACTCAATTCAAGCATGCGCAGATAGAGCTCAGACAAAGTGATCACATG